>LR812526.1:31685413-31965413 GCA_903798195.1 Danio kyathit | reverse complement strand
TTCCCCCACAGTCCAAAGCTAAAAAAATTGTCCATAGTGTATGAGTGTGAATGTGTGTGTGGAAGTTCCCAGAGATGGGTTGCGGCTGGAAGGGCATCAGCTGCGTAAAATCGTGCTGGATAAGTTGGTGGTTCATTCCGCTGTGGCGACCCCGCAAGGGACAAAGCCGACAAGAAAATGAATGAATGAATAAACAAACATTTTCTCAAACATATGTTTGAATGTCTGTATTTATATACCCATGATAAATATACACATTTTATTTAAGATGTGATTAATCTTTGTCAAGCATTATTTATACAATTTTTATACAGTAAATCTGTTATGAATTGCATATGATATTTTAAATATTATTATTATTATTATTATTATTATTAATTATGATCATGTTATAAAATATTTTTACCACTTTAAGTATGAGTACACCCCATTTTAAAAAATTATATTGCTATTAATTTCTCAGTGAATATAGGCAATGTATTTTGGTGCATTAAAACAAAATAAATTTATTAAACAGATATTTATATTAAAATAAAAGTTTAGTCACCAAACATATTTAGAAATTGAAAGACAATACAATTAAATTCAAGCAAAATATTGCAAAAAAAACAAAACAAAAATACAACCTACAAAATTTCAAAAAAAATTTTTGCTTCTCTTGATTTTTCCTCTTTTTTTTTTTTTTTTTTTTTTAATTGTATTTAATATTTTTCTATAACATATGAATTTGGGTGAACTAGTTTTTGGATGGTTATCGTAAGTTATTTTGTTATAAGCTCCAGATTTTGCTTCAGTACAAGCTAATATATAAGCACAAATATATTATTGTATAGCTTCCTATTAAAAATATGAATTACCTATGAATGAAATGCGACATGGGATGGCAAACAAACAAAACATATTTTTAAAAATCTGGAACCCAATTATGGGTTTTATATCAGTAATGCTGACTTGTAACTCATTATAGGTGGGATTGGTTTGGCATGTGTCGAGTTGTGGAGCCTACACATATCTCTGTGAATTTATATATTTTTTATATTTAATTCTATTTTTTCTCTTATATAATGTATTATGTTGTATTCGACTGTTTGTGTATTGTGAAATGGACTTTGTACCCCATTTTTTAAAAAGTTTGTTATGTTTATTTTATTGTTTATTTTCTTATGCTAAAAACAATAAAAATATTTTTAAAAATTATTTAAAAGATTTGTGAGGGGCGCACTTATATATGCTAAGCACTGTATATTTCTAATATTATTGAGAAGAAGAAGAAGAAGAATGACCGTAATAACTCAAATAAATTCGCAAATAGTAATTATAATTAATACTGATTAAGAAAACTTTGCAGACAATATTGTTGTGCATCAAAAGAGCTGTAAGGGAATTTTCTCTGATTGGTATCATGAATAGGGAATTGTACCATGAACTCCAGATGTTTGTTTATTATTATTATACAAGACAATCAATTGAATTCATTACAATATGAGATCCGAACAAGCTGCTCCTAGAAATGAGATGAATGACACTAATCAAAATAGCGGATCAGGATCAGATAAAAAAGCCTGAGCTGTGGATGGATAGCAGCCTGAACTGGGAAAACAAAACAGCACAGTTGAGCACTTCCTCTAAATGATAAAGGATATTTGATGAACAACAGTAACCACTAGAGAGGCCAGACAGTTCCTGATTATTTCACATGAAGACGGCAAGCCCATTTCACTCAAACTATAATTAACTGCATGCGAATGTTTGATGACACACACAAGACAATCCGGGAATGAAATGCTCCCTTTGGGAAAGACGCTTCCATATGTGCTTTTTCACAAGGGACAATACAGATATGAGTGTTTTCGCTTCTTTAAATTTTTTTTTTTTACACATCGAGCCTCTGGATCCCATTGAACATATAGAGTGATTCGCATGCTGTCATGAGCAGAATAATTTAGCACATGCAGGAGTTGTGGAAGTCATGAACAGCTGTTTGTGTGGTTACAGGGGGAAGGGAAATACGAGAAGAGTGAGAAAGTGAACACCATCTGTTGTCTTTGTGCAGGCAGAATCACATTTCAGCTGTTTCCTTATAAATGCCTTCAATATGTTGAGCCCAATGATGCAAATCGCAAGTCCTTGAGCATTTTTAGGATTTTCAAACATGCTATTCTCAAATAGCTAATTAACTCAAATGTTTTGGCACTGCCACGATAAATGACATCTTAAATGGGACAAAAACAGCGGTCAGAGTAAATGAAAAGTTTCTGAAAATAAAGCAACGGCCAAGCATTAGACATTATAGAGGGTCAGTTCACCTCACATTGAAAGTCTGTCATCATTTATTCGGCCCTAGATCATCTCAAATATGTAAGACACTTCAGAATTGGGATGAACTATTATATTGTTTAAGCATCGATATCGCAATGTGCGTATCTGCAATAGTCACATTCCAGGATTAGATTGTTTGTTAAAGATTAAAAGATAAAGATATGATTAAATATTATTATAATTATTTGTATTTGCTTTCATTGGTATTTAAAAAGACATACACTACCTGACAAAAGTCTTGTTGTCGATCCTAGTTGTAAGAGCAACAAATATTAATTTAACTTCTAGTTGATCATTTGGAAAAGTGGCAGAAGGTAGATTTCTCCATTGAATCATCTGTTGAACTGCATCCCAATCACAGTTTTAGAAACAACAAATAATAACTTCATTTCAAGTTGATAATTTGGTATCAGAAGTGGCTTATATGAAAGGCAAAGGCCTCTAGATCACTCTTATTTTACCTAAATGAAATATGATTATGCTTTGATTTTTAATTATTTAATTAGGACAGTAAGGTGTGATTTTGCTTAGACAAAAGTCTTGTCTCCTAACAGAAATAATGTACAGTATAGAATATAAAGTCATGGTGCAGTGGAAAAATAATTAACATCCATACATCTCTGCAATGACTCAAATAACTTATTAATAAAGTCATCTGGAGGCAAAGAAAGTGTTCCTGCAGGACTCCCAAAGTTCATCAAGAATATTTGCATTCACCTTCAATGCATCCTCCTTCATCTGACCCCATATATGCTCAGTAATGTTCATATAAGGTGATTGGGCTGCAAATCCTGGAGCACCTTGACCTTCTTTGCTTTCAGGAACTTTGAAGTGGAGGCTGAAGTATGAGAAGGAGCGCTATCCTGCTGAAGAATTTGCCCTCTCCTGTGGTTTGTAATGTAATGAGCAGCACAAATGTTTTGATACCTTAGGCTATTGATGTTGCCATCCACTCTGCAGATCTCTCTCAGTTCAACAGATGATTCAATGGAAAATCTACCTTCTGCCACTTTTCCAATTGATCAACTAGAAGTCAAGTTATTATTTGTTGCTCTTACAACTGGGATCGATGACAAGACTATTGTCAGGTAGTGTAAGCATTAACCTAAGCACTAACATATTGTCGCACCTAGATTTGTTATACAAAAATTCATAAACCTGCGTTCCGTCAGTTAATAGGTGCAAGTATTAATGTAATATTGTTTTATGTATTAAATGTTAATATAATATGTGTTCTCACACTAAATTAAGCTCACACTTTCAATTTATAGTCCATAAATGGGAAGTAATTTAGAAACACCCTTAAAAGAAAATGTCGCTAATGCAGCTAGATTTTTAATTTGCCAGGTATAAGAATCCGTTTTACATAATACTCACTACTCTTGAGGTCTTTTTTTGTGGCATGTAATGGTTCTTTTACTTGAGTATGATTTTTCAGAACTCTTTCCACCACTGAGTAAATGACAACAATGTTCATTTTAATATCCCACAACATCTGTTTTTGGTTTTGTTTCATCATTTTCTCTTCGATAATTCAGACAGTTTGAAGTTGAAGTTACGCTGAAGAGATGAATTTGTGCTGCATCTGCAACTACACATTTGCAGTGTTATGAGAATTTGACACTGATACAGTATGCAACATTAATTGTTTGTCTGGTTTTACCTGAACAGATGCCAGAATCCGAATCCATCAATGGACTATTATGGTACTGTGTTATTATTAGGAATAAAACACTTTTCTTATTTGCTGATGGGTACTAAAAAGTCTCTGACAGATATTCCCACATGGCTCTGGGCAAGTTTTTGCAGGTCATATGGCTCGAATTCTCACGCTTCTTGCAGAGGGGATCTTTCTCGGATTAGGCCTCCACTTTCAGAGGAAAGTCCTTGGAAAATATGTGATGTGTGAGTAATACTGATTTACAGTCTGAACTGTGTCCAGCTCTCTTTTTTGTAATCTCTCAGTTTGGAGATTTTTTTTTTTTTTTTTTTGATGTGGTTCACAGAAGAGCTGCCGTCACTCCAAGTCCTGGATCTGGCAGAGGCAGCTGAAGGTCAGATATTTTAACTGAATGTCTCATAGATTTGGGGAAAAAAAAATTTATGAAGTGCCAATTTATCTTACTTGGAAGTTGCTACAGTTCTGGGTAGTGATGGTTGGTGCTTGAAACCCATGCCAGACTCATTTTCACTGAGACAACAATTACAAATATTATAAATTAAAAACTATAAAAATACATATCTATTTTTATTCTACAGTGTATATAGGAGGACAGTGTTTCTTCTCAGGTTTCTTTTAAATTATTTAATTTCTATTTAATCACTTTTTTGTAACATAACATAGCATAAGATAAGATAAGATAACATAATGTAACATAAAAAATGAAAGCATAATATTGAGTGAGATACGTTTTATACATTTATAAATGTGTAAATACACTCACACATTTACAAAACATTATTAGATACACCTTACTAGCACCGGGTTGGACCCCCTTTTGCCTTCAGAACTGCCTTAATCCTTCATGGCATAGATTCAACAAGGTGCTGGAAATATTCCTCAGATTTTGGTCCATATTGACATGATGGCATCATGCAGTTGCTGCAGATTTGTCGGCTGCACATCCATGATGCGAATCTCCCGTTCCACCAATCCCAAAGGTGCTCTATTGAATTGAGAGCTGGTGACTGTGGAGGTCATTTGAGTACAGTGAACTCTTTGTCATGTTCATGAAACCAGTCTGAGATGAATCACGCTTTATGACATGGTGTGTTATCCTGCTGGAAGTAGTCATCAGAAGACGGGTACACTGTGGTCATAAAGGGATGGACATGGTCAGCAGGTAGGCTGTGGCGTTGACACGATGCTCAATTGGTACTAATGAGCCTAAAGTGTGCCAAGAAAATATCCCCCACACGATTACACCACCACCACCACTACCACCACCGCTACTACCTGAATCACTGATACAAGGCAGGATGGAGTCATGCTTTCATGTTGTTGATGCCAAATTCTGACCCTACCATCCGAATGTCACAGCAGAAATCCAGACTCATCAGACCAGGCAATGTTTTTCCAATCTTTTATTGTCCAATTTTGGTGAGCCTGTGTGAATTGTAGCCTCAGTTTCCTGTTCTTAGCTGACAGGAGTAGAACCTGGTGTGGTCTTCTGCTACTGTAGCCCATCCACCTCAAGGTTGGACATGTTGTGCGTTTAGAGATGCTCTTCTGCATACCTCAGTTGTAACAAGTGGTTATTAGATTTACTGTTGCCTTTCTATTAGCTGGAACCAGTCTGCCCATTCTCCTCTGACCTCTGGCAACAACAAGGTATGTGTGCTGTTCACTGGATATTTACTCTTTTTCGGACCATTTTCTGTAAACCCTAAAGATGGTTGTGCATGAAAATCCCAGTAGATCAGCAGTTTCTGAAATCCTGGCACCAACAGCCATGCCACGATCAAAGTCCCTTAAATCACCTTTCTTCCCCATTCTGATGCTCGGTTTGAACTGCAGCACATCATCTTGACCATGTCTACATGCCTAAATGCATTGAGTTGCTGCCATGTGATTGGCTGATTAGAAATTTGCGTTAACGAGCAGTTGGACAGGTGTACCTAATAAAGTGGCCGATGAGTGTACATTTACATTAATTTCACTCACTCACCTTCCTTCAGCTAATTTCCTGCTTTATAAGGGGTTGCCACAGCTGAATGAACCGCCAACTACTTTGGC
This sequence comes from Danio kyathit, assembly GCA_903798195.1. Lineage (NCBI taxonomy): Eukaryota > Metazoa > Chordata > Actinopteri > Cypriniformes > Danionidae > Danio > Danio kyathit. The sequence continues at coordinate 31,959,358 of LR812526.1, read as the reverse complement.
AACTGTTTTACGTGGAGGATGCTCTTTCAGCAACAACCTAGCACTGAGAGTACAATCCACAGTGCTGGGAAACACCCACACACTCTCCCGTTCACACACTGTGGTCTGTTTCATTCATTCTTTCATTTTACTTCAGCTAAGTCACTTATTTATTAAGGGTCGCCACAGCAGTATGAACCGCCAATGGTCAATTAAGTTTATCCAATTCATCTTTAGCACACGTCTTTCTGTGGGGGAAACCGAAACACCTGGATAAAACCCACGCAAACACAGGGAGAACATGGAAACGCCACACAGAAATGGCTCCTGGGGCAGCCAGGACTCAAACCAGGGACATTCTTGCTGTGAGGAAACTATGCTAACCACTTTTTAAAAAAGAATAAGAATACAAATAGTTTTGTTCTTTTGACAACAGCATTATACAACACCTGTTCTACTGGCCATTTTTCGTGACTGCTCAGCAAAGATCATGTCACTCTCAGCATTATGAGATGAAACTGCACCTGAGACACACAGGACTTTGTTATTTTTAGGTACATTTTTCCAGCACTGCTTCTTTTATTGTCTCTCTCCTGTTCATTCTGTCAACTGATGAGACTAAACTCAAAACTAAAGTAAGAAAAATATGACACCTCCTACACAAGAGCAAAAGGCTGCAGACAACTCTTTTTGTAACCCCCTCATATAGACTAAGTGTGATCTATATTTTGGGCTGCGTGCGTCAAACAACAGAACACCCACCAATACGCCCACGTTTAAACGCTGTTGTTTGCTTCCACTTTGACCTTCAAGGCCTTGTTTGGTTTGGAGTTTGCATGCAGCTTGACATCAGAGCTCATCAACAGATTAACTACAGGAGAAAGGAATGACACGCTTCACTCACCACGGGTTTTATAAACCAGCACTCACTCGAGAGAAGTGCACTCCAGAAATAAATATCTATTTGTATGAACATACTCCATATGTTTCGAAATCCTACTCAAACATATGGATGCCTATTTCTGCCTTCAACTGCAATTTTATATCTAAAAATAAATGTCTTAGTAATGTTGCTGCTAAATGGCAGGGGCCTGATGTGAGTGTGGTTGATTTTTTTTTCTTTGAATAGAAAACACAAACGGCTTATTTTGAGACATGATTTATGGAGAACATAAAAAAGGAGGGTGGTTACCATTAAGTGGTGGCTCTATAAATCCTGCAAATTTTGTGTAATAGGTCTTTTTGTGACAATAGCAACTTCTATACAAATAGCATAAAACCTTAAAGTCTGTATTAACAGGAAGTTGTTGCACACTTTTATCTCAGAATTATGACACATTTCCTGATGAAACTGAATATTGAGTAGAGGATGGGGTTTTATTATTGAGCTCCTCCTCTCATCTATCATATTCCTAAGCTAAGCATACAGTATTCCACTCAAGCCATCCAACTGACATCATCGGAGAAAGACAACCATTCCAGAGCCAAGTCAAATGGTCAGTAAAATGGTCAAAATAAACATTGCAATATAAACATAAATTTGATTTCATGGACATACGAATGGATGGATGGAAGGATGGATGGATGGATGGATGGATGGACGAACAGATGGACACACGGATGGACAAATAGATGGGTGGATGGATGGATAGACAGATGAATGGACAAACAGATGGATGGATGAATAGGTGGACGAATGGACGGATACACAGATGGATGGATGGATGGATGGATGCATGGACGGCTGGATGGATACATGAATGGACAAATAGATAGGTGGATGGATGGATGTATGGATGGACAGATGAATGACTGGATACACAGATGGATGGATGGATGGATAGGTGGATGGATGGAAAGATGGATGAATGGATACATGGATGAATAGATGGATGAATAGATGGAGGGATAAAAGGAAAGATGGATGGATAAATGAACAGATGAATGAACTGATGGATGGATGGACAGATGGATACATGGATAGACAGATAGATGGTGGATGGATGAATGTATGGATGCATGGACAGATGGACGAATGGATACATGGATGGATGGATAGATGGGTGGATGGATGGATGGATGGATAGACGAATGAATGGACACTCAGATGGGTAGATGCATGGATGGATGGATGGATGGATGGATGGGTGGGTGAATGGGTGGATGAATGAACGGATACACAGATGGATGGATGGATGCATAAATGGATGGATGGATGGATGGACGGACAGATGAATGAATGGATACACAGATGGATGGATGGATGGATGGATGGATGGATGGATGGATGGATGGATGGAAAGATGGATGAATGGATACATGGACGAATGGATGTATGAATAGATGGATGGATGGATGGATGAAAGGAAAGATGGATGGATGAACAAATGGACGGACGAATGGACTGATGGATGGATGGACAGATGGATACACTAATAGACAGATAGATGGTGGATGGATAATTAGATGGATGCATGGATGGATGGATAGATGTGTGGATGGATGGATGGATAGATGCATGGATGGATGAATGTACAGACAGACGGCCAGATGGAAACATTGATGGATGGATGGATAGATGGGTGGATGGATGGATAGATGCATGGATGGATGTATGGATGGACAGACTGATGAATGAATATACAGATGGATGGATGGATGGATGGATAGATGGGTGGATGGATGGACAGATGCATGGATGGATGGATACACAGATGGATGGATTAACGGATGGACGGATGGATGGATGAATGGATACACAGATGGATGGATGGATGGATGGATGGATAGATGGGTGAATGGATGGATGGATGAATGCATGGATGGATGTATGGATGGACAGACTGATGAATGGATACACAGATGGATGAATGGATGGACCGACAGATGGATGGATGGATGGATGAATGGATACACGGATGGATGGATGGATGGATGGATAGATGGATGGATGAATGTACGGACAGAAGGACGGATGGAAACATGGATGGATAGAGAGATGGGTGGATGCACGGATAGATGTATGGACGGAAGGACTGATGAATGGATACACAGATGAATGGATACACGGATGGATGGATGAATGGATGGATGGACGGATGGATACATGGATGGACAAAAAGATAGGTGGATGGATGGATGGATGGACACATACATGGATGAATGGATGGATGGATGGACACATAGATGGATGGACAGAAGGATTAATGGATACATGGATGGATGGATGGATGGACCGACGGATGGATGGATGAATGGATACACAGATGGATGGATGGATGGATGGATATATGGATGGGTGGGTGATGGATGGATGTATGTACGGACAGAAGGACGGATGGATACATGGATGGATAGAGAGATGGGTGGATGCACGGATAGATGTATGGACGGAGGGACTGATGAATGGATACACGGATGGATGGATGGATGGATGGATGGATGGATGGATACATGGATGGTCAAATAGATGGGTGGGTGGATGGATGGATGGATGGATGGATGGACACATACATGGATGAATGGATGGATGGATGGACACAGATGGATGGACAGAAGGATTAATGGATACATGGATGGATGGATGGATTGATGGATGGACAAATGGATACACAGATGGATAGATGTATGGATAACTGGATTGACTGATTAATGTCTATGCTAAATATTAAACTTTCATGCATCTCTAATATGCAGAGTAATACAAAAGTGTATGCAAAGTTCTGAAGTAAGTTCTGCAAAAGTTTCTGAAGTCCAAAAGCACAAAATTGCACTCTCTTCCAATCCAATCTCATACAAAGCATGCTGGGAGCTGTTAATCCCCTGCACAATTTCAGCAAAAGAGAGAAAATTGATTAACTTTGAATGGAATGAAATGTAAAAGATTTGCTAGCTCATTTTAACTAAACATGAATCATTTTTCAAGCGAGTCCATCAGCGAAGAGAGAAGCACTGATGTAAAGGTCTGCTGGGTCAAAGACCTTTGTTGCATTCAGAGAGAGGTGCAACAAAATCTGGAATAATGTATGATCAGCAATTTGAACTTTATTCAGTTTACCAAGGCAACGGTGCTCTCTGGGGTTTCCTGGGACTGCCCTGGAAAATGTATTAAACATGTAGTGAAGCTAAGTGGAGCTCTGGTGAGGGGATTATGCCAGACTATTAATGGATTCAATGAAGCCATGAGTCCTCAGGCCTGTGCTGGATCTTAGTAGAGTTCCTCTGATTCAAGACTGCAGATCAGAAAGATCTCACTTAATGTGATTATTTGGTAGCACATTGACTTCTGTCTCAATCAGATCAAGCACAATACCTAATAGTTGTACCCAAGAAGAAAAGCTTTTAAGTTTTTAAAGGGCCGTCCTGGTACACTTGCTGTAGATAAGACAAGGTTGAATAGCAAAAAAACTTTAGAACCTAGAGTTTCATCTAATCAGTTTAAGAACATTTGAGAAGCATTTAGGAAATATATCCAAGAACATGTTTTATTGTCAGATATATATATATATATATATATATATATATATATATATATATATATATATATATATATATATATATATATATATATATATATATATATATACTAAGTTCTTGTTACAGCAAATTGATTCTTTTCCTTTGCTAAGTTCAAAGTAGTGTATTGTGTGATACAGATTGTGTAGTTTTTCTTAAGCCACATTGTTGTTTATCTTTTTATTTGTTGGTATGTTTTTTTCATTGTATGTGGTTAAGCTGATACTATCTATACTTTTTAATATAATTATTTTTGTCTTTTTTACTGTAATTTGCAAAAAAAAAAAAAAAAAAATTAAAAAGTTAATTATGTACTTAACTATTACTCATACTAACTTAACTTACACTCAGCTTAATTGTTCATTATACTTAAAAACAAAGTGCAAATACATAATTGTGTAAAACAAATGTGACATGATATGTTTACAATGCTAAGCAGAAATACTAAATCAAACATATTAAAACATGAAATGTAAGACTTGAATATTGCAGCTATAGTGCAGTTCTGTTTTTGGAAAAAGGCAGATCATATTTCCACAGGAAATAAAAAATGAATTGAGTTTCCGGTGATCAAAGGGTACATTTATCCGATTTATCAAAGCAAACAACCTGTGGAAAGTGATACTTTATTAAAATGACCAAGATTTTAAATACATGTGAGCAAGTTTGGCCACAGAGAATCTTCTTTCTGTGCCTTACAATCGATCATCTTAATTTATGCACTACACTCCAAAATCCAGAAATATTCAGCAAGGTTTTCTACATTGATAATGGTAAAAAAAAAGGTTCTTGAGCAGGAAATCAGTATATTAAAATTTAGTTTATATTGTCATTATTTAGTGTCACGTGATCTTTCACTGTGACACTAAATAATGACAACATAAACTAAATTTTTAATATTTAAAAAACCTTTTTAAAGAAAATTGTTATTTTAAATGGTTATAATATTATAAACGGATTAAGATATTTAACTAATATTTGACTAATAATTGTTTACTGTATTTTATAATCAAATAAATGCAGCTTTGCAGATCAAGAAACACTGGAAAATTTTACTAACCCCACCCACAAGTGTCTACATTATGAATGCAATTCAATTGAACTATGTCTAAAAGAGGTCAAAACTGGACAAGCTCAAAAGGTTTCAGACCTGATTTACTAGTTAATACTAGGTGGTAATGGGGACTGTCATGCTTTGTAATCATCACCAAAACAGATTATTCAATATATAGTAGAACTAAGAATATTTGTAACCTCTAAATGTGTCCTACTTCAAGGTTTTACCAAGAAAAATACAGTCCTGCAGCTGGGAGTTCTGTCCTGCAAGACTCATGCAGTGTCCCACATATCAGTTTTGTCTATAAACTGATGTTGATTTTTCAAATTCCATTCACACAGCCAGTGTTGTGATAATTTATGCTACATATCATACCAACAGTATATTTGTATGGTTCTAAGATTGGGATTAGGTTTTGCGGTAGGTTTTAGTGATATTATAGACTCATATCACAATTTGATGTGTAGCATATTTTCTCATTGAGATGTGCTATTTACTTTTTAATTGGAAAGTAGCACAATCTGAGTAGCATAACCGTCAGAACACCGCCATATTGTAGTTATAGCGACAATAATAACTATATCATATGTGCTAATAATAACTCAGAACTTAATTACTTTTTTTCCTTCTTACAATTTAAATTAAAGTAGCTACAACAAATTCATGACCACTACATTTGAATTGTACCACTTGCAATCACATGTTTTCCTGTAGCAGCCACATCCTGGTCAAGTTTTTGAACAAATGCATGAGACATGCTAGTTTTTATGACATTAACTCTCAAAAGAGAATGTGCTCACAGGGAAGTGTAAACTATTACATTAATTAAACATGGATGACAAAAAAAGAAACAAAAAGTTGACACCTCAAATCCAGGATACAGAAAAGGTAAGCAATTATCCAATTCACTTACACTTCGACAAACAGTCAGCTTTTTATTATTGATTTTAATGGAACCAGACTGGCATCCAAACAGAACATTTTAATGAAATTGGTGTGAAGAATGTTTTTATTTTTTTGACTTTAAAGGGATAGTTTACCCAAAAATGAAAACTTCCAACATTCTTTAGTATATTTTTCCTTTGTGTTGTAGAAAGAAACTCAAACAGGTTTGTAAGAAGAAGATGAGTAAATGTGCATTACTAATTAATGCATTACATTAAAGTCAGTGTACTACAGTTTCTCCCCCCACCCAAAAAACCATCTTGTTTTGATGGATGGATTGATGGATGGATGAATGGATACACAGATGGATGAATGGATGGATGGATGGATGGATGGATGGGTGGACAGATGGATGGATGGACGAACGAATGAATGGATACACGGATGGATGGATGGATGATGGATGGATGAATGGATACACGGATGGATGCATGGATGGATAGATGGATTGACTGATAGATTGATTGGTGCTAGCTTTTAAGGCATTTTATTTATTTATTTTTAAGAATTTTATTTTTTGGTCAACTATCCTCCTAAATAACTTTTTAAGATTTTAAAAAATATATTTTTTTATGTTAAAGAACCATTTGTTGAATCAAAAGATTCCATTGATGTTAAAGGTTCACCTTTCAATGTCAATAAAGAGCTTCTATTTTTGAGGGTGTAGTAAAACTGAAGTATACCTCAGGCTTCATCTGACACACCATGTTCAACTCATCCTCTCATCTTTAGAGAGCTCCGAGACCTGAACGAGGTGTGAGACACCAAATGTGTGGTGCGGAGGGATCCCTTGGAGCGAGACTGAGAAACACATTATCACTCAGATCCGATCTTCATTCTCACACAGCAAACACAAACCCACAGAGCAAAATGAGTAAACACAACACTATAGTAACAACAAGGTCATGAGCCTGACCACCGGTGGATGCGCACAGTGATAAAAATTACATCCGAAAGTGCCTGCCATGTGCAATAAATCCTGCTTCATTTGTGGCTCTCCACACATTCTAATTGCCAATATTCCTGCAATTAATTTCAATAACCCAAACTTACCACAAAACAACACAGACTCAAGACTGGATATGCTTTTATTAGCACTCATACTTCCAAAGACCTAGGCTGAAGGCTGTGCAATATGACTACAGGTATTAAAATGATGTATCAAAAATAAATGTCTGTCTGCGCCAACACATAGAGATGTTCATGGCAGCTCGAGCTTGATTACCACCTCGAGACTTTTCCCCTCTCTTTCTGCTCCCAAAATGCTTTCCTGTTTTTAATCTCCACCATCCAATCCTAATAAAAGTGATAAGCCCCTAGAAAGAAAGGTACAAAAACAATAAAAAGCTACATATTATGCTTTTTCGTTTATTTCCTGGTGTTACAAAATACATTCCATTATGTTGTTGCAGATGCAATTCAATTCAAGTTCATTAGTATAGTACTTTTCACAATAATTAGCATTTCAAAGCAGCTTTACAAAAGGTACATTATTACTTTAGCACCGAAATCAGAAAGACATTACATGTCGAAAAACAGCATTGTGAAAAAGTTGCATTATTAAAAGTCCAATATTTTGATTTTTCATTTTATTTAGCATTTTTTAAATAATTTTTTATTGGAGGTTTTTGAAAAATGTTTCATATTTATTTTATATTTTCACATTTTTAATCAAAGTTTTACCCCGAAGTTCTAAATAAAGTGAGAAATACGATCACATATAAATGAGCACATTTCTGACTACATACTTTAAAATGTAAAAATCTGAAAGGGTGCTGAATAACAGAACTAAGGATCCACGTGCATTTTATTACAAGAGTGTCAGGCAGGCAACAGTCAAACACAGGAGCAAACAGGTACATGCAGGTAGTCCAAAATCATGGTCACAAACAGGTGAATGGTCGGTACAGAGCAAGGAATTAAAACGAGGGAACAAGGCACAGGGTCAAAACACAGCTAGGCTAGACGAGTGAAGCGCATCGTAATGTTCACAAACAGTATAACAAGACTCAGCAATGATGTGAGTGTGTGGGCTGTGTTTATAGTCCTGAATTGCTTCAACTATGTGTGTTTGCAATCAAAGGGAGTCTGAACCAGATGTGTGAGTGAAGTGCATAATGGCATTTGTAGTTAATTAAAATGCCAGATTTGTAGATCTTCAGCGATCCGCACAGGCTGGATCGCTGGTAACCGTGACAAAAATATAGGAGTACTTTACATGTGGTCAATATAGCTAAACTATTAAATGACAAAATGTAAAGAAATTTGTGATATAAATCATTATCAGCAGATTGGAAGCCTTGGAATCTGCTTGGAAGTCTGGATTGGAAGTCTTTTAACAAATACTACCATATATTTACAATTTATTTGCACACAAATATATTTTTTATTACATGTTTTTAAAAATGTATTATCTTTTTGTGATTTAGCATTTCAAATCAAATCAAATCACTTTTATTGTCACATCAGCAGCAGCACGTGTACTATGCTCCAGACAGAGCAAAATACAACAACATAATCTAAAAAACAAAACAATATACTATTAGCAAAATTGACAGTAATACGTAAAAGACAATAAATGCGTGAAAGACAATAAATACGTTATTGAACGTATGTGTGTGAAAAAACACACACATTACACACTTCTACACTTTCAGGAATAAAGGTACAGGAGCTGTCACTGGGGCAGTACCTTTTCAAAAGGTACATATTTGTACCTGAAGGCTCCACAACGGTACCTCAAAGGTACTTTTTAGGTACATTTGGGCACTAATATGCACCTTTGAGGTACTACTGTGGACTCCATGGGTACAAATATGTATCTTTTGAAAAGGTACTGCCCCAGTGACAGCTCCTGTACCTTTATTCCTGAGAGTGTAGGCACAGACAGACAAGTACACAGTGTGCTCTATGCAGGTGAGCGGGCTTGATAAACCACTTATAGAACACACTCCTCCTGTCTTAATGCTCCAGACATTTAGTTAGAAACACTTTTTACATGCTTTACATGTTTGCTTCTATGTTTGTTTATATAACTACTATTTTCATTTATATTTATTTTTGCATATCGTTTAAAAACACTACGAACAGCAGCTACGCTAATTATTTAATTTATTTTCTATTTCCACCTGGGGATACTCATCCCGAGGCCCCTAGAGACTATGCAGTGCCACTGATGCGATGCAAGACCTTTGAAGAAATTATGCCAAGGTATCCATAATCCTGGACCAGGCCGTATCCTGAGCTGATGCTGTGGTGTTCATGGAGGAGTGGAGAATGAGAGGCTTGAATGAATCAGATTCCTGAAAGACCACAGTGACAGACGAGTCTGCGCATTGATCCCGTAGGCCAGCCTGAACACCCGCCAGTGACCTACTCACACCTGCAGATTCTCCACGATGGATGTCCAGCGTTCTCCAGCCTCCAGCACCTAGACTGCAGCTCTGCACAAGATGTTTGGCCATAGGATAAACGGTTGTGCTCAACTGAGCCTGGTTTCTCTCAAGGTTTTTTTTTTCCCTTCAATTTCGTCAGTTGGTGAAGTTTGTTCCTCGCCACTGGCTTGCTTGGTTGGAACTTGTGGAGCTGCGCATGGATGGATTTGCTCCTCAGTGTTTGGACTTTTAGCGGTGAACTGAACTAAAGCATACTGAACTGAACTAAACTGAACTTCAACTCTGAAAACTGGACTGACACAGTTTCAATTTACTAGAACTTCATTGTTAAGCTGCTTTGACACAATCTACATTGTAAAAGCGCTATAGAAATAAACATGAATTAAACAATCAAAAAGGTGTACACAGTTTGACTGTTGGTGGAAAATTATTGTGGAAAAATAGAAAAATATCTACAAGTATACAAGAAATCTTTGTTTTTTAACAAGTTAATAATTCAATAAATGTTATAGACTTATAAATCATAATGTGATTTTTTTGTTATATCTCTCCAGCCCTAATGTATACATAAATGTATCTATCATTCATTGTTCTCTAAGAATGTTTTCATCTTCACTGTCACCTCACCCAATTAAATAATAGCTTTCAGGTCATACCATAAAACTCTTTGTTCTTGTATTGTGTCTTCTTGTGAGTTATAAATAACTTATTTTCCTCTAGAGGAGGCTAGAAACAGCTCTCCCGCCCTCTTCCTCAAAGCGTGAACACATGCAACGGCCAAGAGTCACAGCAGGGCTTGAGGAAAAACCCGACCGCTTCATTCAAAATAAATCACCTTCACCCTTAATACTCAGCATTTACTACTTAGCCTAATAATCCTCAGACTAACATGTTTTCAATGCAGTCTCTGTCAGGCTTGTGAGAAGATAATTTATTCTGTTTTAGTAGGTCAGGCATAACCTAGTAAAAGTGCAAGACTAGTCATTTGTGTTTTAGAGCAGGTTCCCCTGCAGCACAACGTAGAGACTGACAGTTAATTAAAACAAATCTCACACTCGGTTTTCACTTCTCACACTACTCCGATGAAACTGACTGCGCATGGATTTATCTCTTGCAGTGTTTTTATGGAGTGCTGTTGTCTCCACCCATCGACTGGCAAGGCTGCGTTCTCATTATCGTTTTATGAGACCCAAGGCGCTATAAGACCGCAGAACTGAGCAGCTATCTGAAGATCTTTATTTCACACTGGGTCTCGTGCAATAAAAACAACATAAAATGACAGTGTGAAAAGGAAAACAAGAAGCGATCGGTCTTCGAGGCAGTGTTTATTGAGGTTGTGCCAGCACTGTTTCATCCAAATTCAGTTTATTACCTGAAATACTGCTCAGAGAATTGAATTAGAAAATATATTTCAGGTAATTTACACAAATCAACTGGACTGTGTTGTTCTATATAGGGATCCGGTCAGAAACCAGTGGATGGAGGGTTCAGGACAAGAGCCCCTACTGGTAGATGTTACTACTACATTGCCATTGCATCCATCCGTCAACCCACCCATAATTATACTATAGCAGATGTTTTATAGCACCCAGTAGATATTTATTCATACTGTAGTGGCAATTTGATAGGTTTTGTTTAAAAGTAGGTATACATTTAATACATATGCAAAAAATGTATATATGACTTTTATTTCTCATATGAATATATTTTAACACACACAGACATGTGCACATACACAAGCAGGTTACAATTACAGTTTAAAACCAACCGTCACAGTAAGGTAAAAACGCTGTCTAATAAATGACCCAATACATTTTATTTTTTAACGCCTACCCCCACCCCAACCCTAAACCCTACTGTCACAGTACTGTAAAAATATTAATCATTGTTATACAGGGTCATAAAAAATGGAGCTATATTAATGTGCATATCGCACTTCCAGTCTAGCCCAAACATTCCTGTTTACAGCGGCGGCGCCTTGTGAGATTGGTGAATGCAAAACAACCACCGTAAAGAAGACGCGTCATGAGGCGCCAGACTGAACAAAGTCAAGCAAAAGAGAGAGGCCGAGTGCACACGAGAGAGACTGGGCACACGCAAGAAAGGCCAAGTGTACAAACCAGGCTTGAGAGAGACCGAGTACGCAGAATAGAGACCGGGTGTGCGCAAGAGAGGCCAAGTGTGCTCGCAAGAGGGACTGAATGCGTGCGCGCGCAAGCGAGACCGAGAGCCTTTTAACATTGCTATTATTAATTACTATTACAAATACCACTATGTTTGTTGTTTCAAATAAATGAGCACACATTTGTTATCTGTATAACAAAATTGATTAGTTTAGTAGAATAGTGACACATTTCTGTAATATAAAACATGTTATTTAAAATGTATAGTGTTGTATTGCTCAGAAAAATGCTTTTTTTTTTTTATTGTTTTACATATTTTTATAGCTGTTATACAACAGCAGATTTTGAATATACACAGCTTATACTGGATAAATTGCTGGCACGCCACGTTTAATTTGTGGTTAGTTTGAAAATTGCTCATAGATTTCATTTTTGAGCAGCTGTTATGTTTTTGTTTTGTTTAAAATGCATAAATGTTTTGGTTGTCTATAATAGCAGTTTATTTGGTGCCGAGTTTCACCAAATTGATTCCGAATGATAATTCAGATTACTTTCGTTTATTTAGTTTATGAAGGTTTTGTTTTTGTTGTATATTTTTGCTAGTTTTTATACTCAAGCTGTGACGGAACATGTTTAAGGATTAAATACAACAACTTTTATGATGCTGAAGCAACTTTAGTTTTGGCTTTTTTGTTTCTGAATTTATTATTCAGCTGGTTTATAACCTTGTCCTGTTTTAATTTTATTTTGTGCTGCTTGTCTGACTTAAATAAATTAGTGTTAAAAATACTTTTTGCTTAAGTCTGTCTTGTGTTTTAGTTGTGAGAATGCAAATTAATTACAACTGTGAAATTAATCAACAGTGTATTCAGCGTATGCAGCATTGAAGTGACAATATAATGGGAGCATTAAAAATGTTCTTTGGAAAAGTCAAAAATTACTTTTAACAGTAATGCATTACTTTTTATTGTAAGTAATCAATAAATAGTTTCTTTTTGAATGAAGTAACTAGTAACTTACTATTTTTTAGTAACTAGCACAACACTGTTTAAAACTGGGAATGATACGTAAAATGTTAATACTGTGGTTCCTTATTTGGTGAACTATTTCAAATGGTGAGGCAACAGCATGCATATACTGTAGAACTAGGGGTTGGGATTTTAATATTTGTTTATTTAAATTTAGAAGTGTAGTGGGGAAAATATGTTTTTATACACCAGAGCAATCATGCAAAACAAATACCAAATCGATCAAGGAAATAAAAGACTTAAGGAGGTTCAAAAAAGCGATCAAAAGATGGCTGTTTAATGATAGTTAGTTTGCATGGTGGATGATAATCTTTTTTCTTTTTTATTGTATTGTGAATAATTTTATTCCTGTTTTAAATTGTGGAGGTACTGTTTGTTTTATGCAATAACTGTATTTTGCAGTCATACTTTTTTTTTTTTAACAGCAAAGACCACAATGGAAACAAGCCCAGGGCTTTATTGTGTTTTTATCCTCAATGGTTTTATTTCAAAATGCATAGGATACTTGTATTTTTGTACAGTTTGTTTAAATCTGTCAAAATAAACATTCAATTCAAATCAATAATAAAAAAAATTCAATTATACAAGTAATCCCTGCTTCTAAAAAATAAATAAATAAATAAATAAATAAATACAGGTTATTTATTTATCTATTTATTTATTTATTTATTTACTTGTTAATTTATTTAATTTATTTCACAGATCAGATTTTTTTTAATCAACAAAAAAACAAACAAACTAGCCTTACAGATATTAATTTGAAAGATGATTTAAGTCAAGTTTAAAACATTAGTAAACAATAGTAAAAAATAAGTTAAAAGTTAAAAGAAATTAGAACTAACAAAATAAAACAACTGAACAAAGATTAAACAACAAATTAAATTCAGTCATAAGCAGATATGTCCATGACGGAAAAGAAAAAAGAACGTTAATGAGCTCCTGTCTTGCTCCTTGTCAGATATTTAACAGTCTACTCTGAAGAGGTTTGATAGTCTGCAAGACATCAAAAACCAAATGTTCAAAAATTCATCACCTGCCAGTGAAACTCACTTTTCTTTAAAGAGCCGTCAAAATCAGTGTTCAATGCCAGAGACTCAGACTGCATTTATTGATGCAGAAAGCAGTGTTAACACGACAGCTGCCTAGATGAGAAACACAATGCAAAGCCTGGAAACAGAGATCAACACTTGTCTTATCACACCAGTGAGTGATAAATGTGTCACACAAGAGGAATAACCTGACAACACTGGCTGGAAACTCCTGACATCATCAAGGCTTATCACTAAGGAATGCTCCCTCTTCCTCATATCAAATCAGACCCGAGGCAGAGAGTCACTGTAGACTGAGGTGCATGAACAAATGGTGTGTAACGTGTTTTCGTTTCACTTGCTATAAATTGTTATGTATTTAGTGCCTCCAGACAGAACCATTAGCATTGCAAAATCACAAATCAACTGGAGTCATGAAGAATGCTCCATTAAAGAAAACACCACAAGCACTGCGGTGACCTTTAAGCTTGCCGATTTGTACGAAAACAAACACAGATTTTCATTCTGTTAGACAGGTGTAGAGGGTCACCTTCAGGAAAACAACATAACATAAGCCCAGCGTGTAATAATATCCACAATGTAAATACCGGAACAAGGTCGAACAGAACTGAGATGAAGCCACGAACATCTCTCAGTGGATTAAAACTGTTGCAGGTAGAATGAAAACGGCTGTTTGTTGGCATTGCTTTTCTCTCATTTTTTGCACTATACTGGAATGAGCAGCACTGCATGATTTCAGACATATTAGAAAAAAGAAAAAAGTTAGCTGACCAATTTCATTAGACTTTATATGCAGGTGACACAGTGGCTCAGTAGTTAGCACTGTCACCTCACAGCAAGAAGGTCACTGGTTTGAGTCCCAGCTGGGTCAGTTTGCATTTATGTGTTTGCATGTTCTCCCCATGTTTGCGTGGATTTCCTCCAGGTGCTCCGGTTTCCCCCGCAGTTCAAAGACATGCGCTACAGGTGAATTGAATTAACTAAATTGGCCGTAGTGTATGCATGTGAATGAGAGTGTATGGGTGTTTCCCAGTACCGGGTTGCAGCTGGAAGGGCATCCGCTGTGTAAAACATATGCTGGATAAGTTGGCGGTTCTTTCCCTGATGAATAAAGGGACTAAGCCAAAGAAAATGAATGAATGAATGCTTTCAGCAGTCATGTTTTGTATGGCTATGGCGCCATACCTGCAAAAATAGGGTTAAAAATAGTCACAAGGCAAATGATATGTAAACATGTACACAAAATATATACAAATCAGTTTAGAAACGCAACCTAAACTTTGAGTATTATGAAAATAATCTTATACTTCATATAGTGACTTCATAGTATCATCTGATGCTTAAAAATTTTGAATCAGCTGTAACTTGGAACTGTTAAGTTTTTCAGCAACGGTTTTACTCGTTTTTTTTAAGTAAAGCCAGCTAAAAGGGCTGTGTGATTAATCGAAATCTATTCAATTTGAAATGTTGCGATTAGCTAATCACAAGAGGCTGTGATATGAAATATATATGTATTATTTAATTTCCGTCGCCTAGAGCAAATGCGTGATTGCCATCTGTGTGTGATAGTCTTACTAGCCAACTGAGTGAGCACACTTTCGTTCTATCTTATCAGAATTGCGCAACCGAACTATGCAGAACACCCACAATAAAAAAAACAAAAAAACAAACAAACAGGAAAGTGCGGACAAGTGGAATAATGGTGTCTGCTGCTTCAGAAGCATTAAAAGACGAATTAATATCAAAGAAAAACAGGACATCGGTAATATGGAAATATTTTGATTTCAAAGTCACAGACACCAAACAAAAACAGGTCATTTTTAAAAGCTGTCGCAGAATTGTTGCCATGGCTTACAGATTATTGACCATAAGCTTGACTCCAAAATTAAATCGCAAGACAAATCGCAATCGCAATATCTGTCAGAAAAATTGCAATTAGATCTTTTCCCCAAATCTCACAGCCCTACCAGCTAATCATTTTTTATATTTTTATTTTGTATACCTAAAGGGATAATTTACCAGAAAATGGAAATTTACTCATTGTTTCCTACAGTTGTACAAAATGCTTACAATTTTTTTCTGTTGTACAAAAAAATCACAATATTTTGAAAAATGATAATAAAATAGTTTATAGAAATTATTGACTAACAGGACAAATAGCACAAAAAAAACTGTCTGAAAATTAAAAAAAATATATATCTTCTTTTGCATTTAACAAAAGAAAGAAACTCATAAAGGGTTTCAATGATGAGATTGTTAGTAAATGATGACATTTTTTCAAGACTTAGAATTAGTCTGCACTAAACCATTTTTAAAGAAAATAAGACTTTTATGGTTGCTAATATATAATAAATAGGCAGCATGGTGGCTTAGTGGCCTCACAGCAAGAAGGTCACTTGTTCGAGTCCCGGCTGGGCCAATTGGCGTTTCTGTGTAGAGTTTGCATGTTCTCCCCGTTTTCACGAGGGTTTCCTCCAAATGCTTCGGTTTCTCCCACAGTCCAAAGACATGCGGTATAGATGAATTGAATAAACTAAATTGACCGTAGTGTATGAGTGTGTGTGTGTAAATGTGAGAGTGTATGGGAGTCAAGGCTTGACAGAAAGCACAGAACAGATAATGCCCAAACTGAAAATGTATTGAAAAGTTTTGCAAACAAAAAATAAAGTATTGAGCAAAAAATAAATAAACAAATGCAAATCTCCAAAAATGGCAGCATGGTGGCGCAGTGGGTAGCATAATCACAGCAAGAAGGTCGCTGGTTCGAGCCTCGGCTGGGTCAGTTGGCATTTCTGTGTGGAGTTTGAATGTTCTCCCCGTGTTCGCGTGGGTTTCCTCCGGGTGCTCCGGTTTCCCCCACAGTCTAAAGACATGTAGTGTATGTGTGTGAATGAGAGTGTATGGATGTTTTCCAGTGATGGGTTGCAGCTGGAAGGGCATCCGCTGTGTAAAACATATGCTGGATAAGTTGGTGGTTCATTTCGCTGTGACGCCCCCTGATTAATAAAGGGACTAAGCCGAAAAAAAAATGAGTGAATGAATGAAATCTCCAAAAATTGCAAAAGAGAAAATTAATTTTTGAGAAATAAAAATTATTTTTTCTAACAAAAATAAAGAACTCCAAGTGAAAATTAAGTTTTGAGAAATTTGCAAACAAAAAAAGAACTGCAAATTAAAATCAAGCAGTGCAAAAAAATATATAAAAAATTTAATAATTGCAATTTAATTATTCGTGTTTCACTTTGTGGCCCTGATATGACAAGGGGGCGGAGTCAAGGGAACTTGGGCGTGTACAGGCCCGCACCTACCTCCATTTAAGCGGTGTCATCGCCTGGAGACACAGTATCACTGGGGTGGTCTTACAGCCCAGTAGGTCCGGGCCTGCCGTAAATGCCCAAGATGCCTTGACTCCGCCCCCTTCTGAATTCAGGGCCACAAAGTGAAACGTGCAGAAACATGAAGTGCAAAGTGAAAACAGGATTGCAAACTCACGATTGACGAAAAAGCAAAATAAAATGAGCATTGCAATTAACTTTGTAAAGGCAATGATATAAAATTTGTTTTGCAAAATATAAATATAGTTTTTTTTATTGCAAATATTTTAGTTTTTTTGGACTACTTGATCTTTATTTGCAGTTCTTGTTTTGTTTTTATTTCTCAAAACTTAATTTTCCGTTTGTAGTTATTATTATTATTTTTGGAGATTTGCATTTATTTATTTATTTATTTGCTCAATACTTATATTTACTTATATTACATTATTTTGATGGTCCATTTGATGAATTTAAGTTACAATGCATCTACATGCCAACTAATTCTCATTCGATTATAAGTAGACTGTTAGGTTGGGGTTAGGGTAAGTGTAAGTTCACATGTACTTGCAAAGTTTCTTATAATCAGTTAAATGTCTGTTTAGCAGCAGTATCAACAGATATTAAGCAGACAGTCTACTAATACTCAAATGGACCATCAAAATAAAGTGTTACCTTACTTTTTGATTCTCAAACTTTCTTTTATTTTGCAAGTATATATAGCCCTAGATTGACTCCATAATTTCCAGCCCAATTAAAAAAATAAAAAATAAAAATAAATAAAAATATTGTTTTAAACATGGTATAACAAAACTATGAAATATTTAAATCCTATCTTTAATTTAAAATCCAATCAGAGAGGAACGTGCTGTAATCTGATTGGGGCCAATGCTTCTTACTCCTTCATCAGATTCCCTGAATAAAACAGAAGATAATGCGTCTGTGTGTGCATGCCAGTTATTGACTGCACTGCCGGGAGATGAAATCTGATATTGAATTTGTACTGAATCACAGTGAATTATTGACAACTTTATTTTTAGGCAGCGGCGCATTTATAATTAATTAAATAATGACTGTCCGTGTTGGACGCGGTGGACTTTGATGCAATTTCTTGGGCTCTGATTTCCGAGGCGTTGAACATGAATGAATGAATAAGAGCAGGGCATTGTTGCGGCAGCATTAACAGTATTGTTCGAAGAGTAAGACGACAAGTGCAGGAAGAGGGCATCTGACACGTGGAGAAGCAAAACACTTCACGTATGGATGCACAATTGTGTCAAATACAGGTTTCAACAGACCCTCAAACACACTCCCACAGACGTCATGTACTAAATGCAAGAGGTTGGTCCCAGAGGGGCTTCAGTTGGCAACACTCGGCTCAGCCAGGCGCACTGAAATGGCCCTCAAAGAGCAAGTCAGTCAATTGTGATGTTGATAGATGGCAGACTGAAAGAAGCATCTCTGTCTCTCAGGGCTGTCTGTCTGACACGCTCCAAGTGTGCTGATTATAATGCTTACAGTCCCATCCATATTACACTCCAAAACCAATGGAAATCACCAGTTCCAATCAAACTGACATGTCAATTATGTTAGGAATAATTGATGACGGGCTGCTGAATTATTAGCAAATAATGAAGTGGTGGTGTGGACATGATGCCAAATAGAATGTGGTCATTACTTTGCATTATTTACTAATATTACATGATTTACCAATGGACAAAAGGCATTTTTTAAATGTTGTATTTCGAGATTTTTGACAAAAAGCACATTTGTGTAGGACAAGTTTATTAGTTAAGTATAAGTTTTGTTTTGAAGTTTGAATGTGAAGTCACTAAAATCATTCAGCACAGTGATATGAAACTGTAATGCGGTCACTTTAGCTGTGAGCTTCTCTGAAAATAACTGCACACATTTAAATGTTCATTAGCCAATCAGAATGAAGCATTCAACAGCTCTGTAGTATAAAATTCTTTAATTAACATCTGTGTGAAATAAAAATTTACAATAAGAATGTTTATTTTGCTAGCACACACTATTATTCTCTAGGTGAGAAATGAAAATGGAAATCTAAACAATATGAAAGTCTCAGCAAAATCTGGTTCCCGCAGACTTTATTGGACTTTACAAGAACTAAGGGCCCTATCATACACCCGCCGCAATAAGGCACAAGACGTGTTTGGTGTGATTTGTTGCTATTTTCAGTCCAGTGCAACCCTAATTTTTACATTTTGCACCACGTTGTTTAAATAGCAAATCCATTTGCGCCACTTCATGGACTCATGGGTGTTCCGGTTTATAAAGGAGGTGTGCTAAGGTGCATTGTTGGCACATTGCTATTTTGAAGAACTGAAATAGCACGTGCTATTAAACATCTAAAAGCAGGTCTAAAGTCCAGCGCAGAGCATGTTAGCTGTAGCCTATGTGGGTTCAAACATTTACAAATTGCTCAATACACACAGGATGTACAGCAATATACAAATATCTTCACATATGAAAAAAAAGGATTAAAATGTTACAAAAATTACTATTTACTACATAAATATAAAAACCACTGCCTCCATGCCTTCTTCACCTCGGGGGGCTTTAATCAGTTTATTCGTGACAATTTGCATTTGTACAGTGTTACTATTATTATCATTATTATTTATTATATGCATATTTATATTTGTTTTAATAAATTTTTTTTTAGATTTGTCCACCTGTCGGGTTTTGGAGACGTCTGCATCACCATATGGGGCATAAGAATAGGACGTATGCTTGGATATAACATATAACGTGTGTTTTTGACCACACTTATTGTTATTATAGTTAATTTATTCGTTTGACAGAAATTAGAACTGAATTTAGAAATAGTTTTGAAACAAATTTTTGCGCTTAACAAACGAAATTAATTATGTAGGCTTATGGATGTCTTCAGTGAAGTGCGTACAACACCGTTTCCTCATCCACGAAAGTAAAAGAGTTACGTCAAGAGAAAGTAAAGAGGCCGATTGAAGGAGGCTCATTCTTTATCCTCGTGCTGCATATGGTCTGTTTCACTGTTTCTCTTAATTAAGCGTTCAGTTTTTCCACTTGCAAAGTAAATAGCAAACACGCCATGGCGTGATGCAACTGACTCTTAAAGGGAATGAGAGATGAGACTCTGATTGGTTTAATGCATGTTATGCTCAAAACACACTCATAACTCATTAAGAGAATAAGCATGACTCTGTTAGACCATATGCCAGGGCGCAAAGCATATTTTTTCACCTTAAAATAGAATAGTGAATTCGGAAATGCCCTTAATGCTTTTGCGCCATGCGCTTTAGACTTTGCACCTAGAATGTTAAAATAGAGCCTCATATATCTTATCCTGTATAGTTACCGTATGACTGTTTGTATTCATAGGTCTTTTCTGTACTTTTTCCTCTGGATAATTTTCTGGTGTGATATAATGTATTTAGTTCCACGTCAACAGTTTGACAAAACAACATGGGTTCCCATAAGTTGCATAAATGGCAAACCGGAGCTGAGGTCAAAGAAATAGCAGTGATGAAAATCACCTCCATTGACTGAAATGAGAAATATACAGTACACTCAAAAACTGTTTTTGCTGCTTGTTCAAACTACTTATTTAAAATGAGCTGAAACACAATTCTTGAGATATTTTAGGGACAACTTAATTGTTTTGTGATAATCCACTTACAGTTGAAGTCAATTATTGCCCCCTCCTCTGAATTATTAGCCCCTCTATTTATGTTTTTTCAACACATTTTAAGATTTTTTCAACACATTTCTAAACATAATAGTTTTAATAACTCATTTCTAATAACTGATTTATTTAGTCTTTGCCATGATGACAGTAAATAATATTTTACTAGATATTTTTCAAGACACTTCTATACAGCTTAAAGTGACATTTAAAGGCTTAACTAGGTTAATTAGGTTAACTAGGCAGGTTAGGGTAATTAGGCAAGTTATTGTATAACAATGATTTGTTATGTAGACTACTGAAAAAAATATAGTTTAGAGGGGCTAATAATTTTGACCTTAAAATTAAAAACTGCTTTTATTCTAGTATAAATAAAGCAAATAAGACTTTCTCTAGGAGAAAAAAATATTATCAGACATACTGTGAAAATTTCTCTGCTCTGTTAAACATCATTTGGGAAATATTTAAAAAAGAAAAAAAACTCTAAGGGGGGCTAATAATTCTGACTTCAACTGTACATTTATTAACTTAATCGATTAGTGTTGGGACAAAATGAATGAATTGTGTGGAACCCTGCATTTTTTATAGTGTATGCTCTGTGCCTGCATGACAAGATATATCTTTCTATACCCGTATTGAACAAGGGGAAAAAAAACGAAACACACATACAAACCTTAAACAAAGCAGTGCTTACGTACTATTTCCAAAGTACTTCTCCGTCACCACAGAGCTTTTTGCTAATGCAAATATATCTGACAATGTGATAATCCATATGGTTTGTAAATATTTACAGTAAGAACTGTAAAGAAATGACAGCCAGCTTCTTTGTGTTCACTCTTGACTTGTGACTGCTTAGTTCCGTCAATTCATTTTTTGCTATTGTGCTCTGACTCGTAGTTGAACAGCCAGTCAGAGCGATCACTACATGCTACATGCTGAATCAGGTAAACTCTCTTCAACGGAGCCCAATGAAAGGTGATGCGTGGAACAAACCAAACAAGCTAGCCTGACAGACTCTCCAATAGAGTCTGGCGGCCTGATGTCAGTCCGACTTGTTCTGTCTAAATGCTTATTTACATCCATTACAATAACTATAAAGCATATACACTTTTGAAAATGCTGGGTTATTTAAACCTAAACTGGTTAACATATGGACAAACCTAAACTTTGGATTAGATTTGGTCCTATAAACTTAATTTAAAAAATTAAACCAGTGGTTGGTTTTGTTCATATTTTACCCAGAATTGGGTTGAAATAAGCCATATTAGAGTGTATGTACACAGAAAATAAAAAAAAGTTAAACTTTGGGTAAATTGCAGAGCTTGTTAAATATTACCACAAGCCACATTCAACAGAACAACAAGGGAGAAGATAAAGAAGTAAATATTGTTTTTTTCTGAATATCAAAGTCTGTATAATGACATCTCTGAACCACAACAATGATAATATGAAAAATAATGCCTGAAGGAACGTTTAATTCACCACGGCTTTAGACTTTGAAGCTCTCTCAAATGGAGCTTACAGCTAAGCATTTTTAGCAGAACCCCCAGTGGGGTGTAATAGTCTTTCAGTTCAGTGCACTTATGTCCAGAACAAATGTTAACCACTGCATGTGTGAAGTTAAAAATTCAGACTTTATGTGTCTTTATGTATCTGTATAGTCTGTAGATTCTAAAATACTTCAATCTTTGGATAAAATGAATCTTATAGTCTATGCTACATCATGTGTTTATTCTGTTCATCAATAACTAATAATAAATCTGTTAAAAATCATATAATGTCAGCTAAATAGACTATAACTAGCTTTTCAGTTAAATGTATGAACGTTTTCTTTAACCCTAAAACAATCCACAATGCAAAGCAATATTCAAAATATGTAAAAAAAAAAATAATTAAAATACCTGTAAAAACATGTAATCACAGAAAATTCCTTAATATTAACAAAATACATTGGGTAGTACTTTAAGGACTTTAAAGACTTATACATTAGGGCAGAGTGGGGCACAAAGTAACACCTTTTGGTTTTGGTCAAATAATGAACAAAGTAATGGGGTTAGAGAAGCCATATTTATTTACCAACAACACACAAGCCTCTCCTACAAATGAGCACTGGAATTATGATCGCCGGAACTGTGGTTTCTGTGCAGTATTGCTGAAAGTGCCAGGAGTAAAAATTTTACTATTTACCCCACCTGCGTGGCAAGTTGTAACAGACAGGGGGTTAGTTGTAACACATGCTTACAAAGGCAGATTTCACACAGCCAATTTAATTTCAGTTTACTTTAAATAGTAGCTATATTTTCTCAATAATTGGTTCATTTCTTTTTTATTCTACATAGCACAGTATGTTTATTTATTTATTTGTTTATTGGATAACCACATTTGAATCTATTTGCATTATTATCCATTTATCCATTATTATACAATGCATTTATTTGCATTTTTAGCAATAAAATCTTTTTTTTCTATTAAAACAATATTTTCTGTTAAAAAACATTTTTATTTAAAACGTTCTCAACATTACACTCAAAATTAAAAAAAAATATGTTGTTAGTTTAATTGGTGTCCAACAGTGTGTGGCTTAATTGTAGCACCCTGTTACAACTAGCCCCGCTGTGTCATGTTTTCCTCAAAACTGGCTAGCAGTCACTGTGTTTTTTACATCTTTCAAAATGGTTTCATCTTTTAGCCTAGAAGACAGTGATCACAACATTATAAGATTTTACGTACATACTTTCACAGATTTTTTTTAAAATAAAAAAATATTGACTGTAATAAAAAAATACTTTTATGCTGCAAAAATGGTTTCTCCTGTGTTTCTCATCCAAATTTCGCCGAACTTTTTCAATAATTGTCAGGAAGACGTCTGCCGACACTGTGGTGAAAACCACGGAAGCATGCCATGATTAACCCTGAGCAAATACCTTAAAACTCTGTGTTACATTTAACCCCGCGTTACTTTGTGCCCCGCGCTCCCCTATATAACACACCTTATGCTTTGTTACTTCCAATAAGAAACAAATCCTCATCCTTTAAATTCTGTCCATTTTATTAGCAAATTCAAATAATAAATGCTGCACTGTAAATGTATATGTGATTCATGTTTTTATATTTCTGCATTTATTTGCGGTCGTGAATTGCTTTATGGTACCTTGATCTTTCTTCCAACAAATCTTAACCCTGAAAAGTTTGAAAAAGTGACTTTTATTAACATTTTGAATAGTTTAAAGTGATATATTGTCTGGGTTGGTGTTGTATATTACGGTACATAAACCTCGTAATCCTTGTAAGCCACATCCAGATCATCCTGCAGCCCAAGATTGGTTACTCACTGAAGCCAAGCAGGGCTGAGCCTGGTCAGTACCTGGATGGGAGACCACTTGAGAAAACTAGGTTGCTGTTGGAAGTGGTGTTAGTGAGGCCAGCAGGGGTCACTCAACCTGTGGTCTGTGTGAGTCCTAATACCCCAGTACTATAGGGGTGTAGGGGACACTGTCAGTGGGCACCAGTTAAACCATGGTCATTAAAAATCCCATGGCCCTTCTCGTAAAGCAGGGATGACCAACCCTGTTCCTGGAGATCTACCTTCCTGCAGATTTCAGTTGCAACCCATATCAAACACATCTGCCTGTAATTATCAAGTGCTGCTCAGGTCCTAATTAATTGGTTCAGGTGTGTTTGATCAGGGTTGGAGCTGAACTTTGCAGGAAGGTTGAACCCCAGGAACAGGGTTGAGCACCACTGTCGTAACGGTTGGCTTTATCACTGTCTCTCCACTCCACCTATAGCTGGTATGTATTGAGCGCACTGGTGCCAAGTGGATGCTGCACACTGATTGTGAAGCGCTTTGGATGTATGGCCATACACAATAAAAGTGCTATATAAATACGCACATTACATGTTACAAACTGCCAGTACATTTTCTGTTATTTTTATCTATATTATTACTTACACATTATAATATTTCAAACTACTAAAATGTCAATAAAAGTCACTTTGTTAAACTGCAGAGTTGATTTTTCAAAATCAAAAGTCGACAGAGCAGAAATCAAGGACCCATAATGCAATTCACAACTGTAAATAAACAGAAAACCCTTATGAATCATAAAATACATAAACTATTAAATAACAAATATTTTTTACAGTGTGCTTTTTGATGATGACTGTAAACAGCAGCAGAGAACAAATAAAAGCACAAATTACTTCTAGTTACAGCAAGAAATAAACATGAACAGATATTTCACATCTGTTGGAACTGCTCAAACAATGTTTCAAGCAAAAAAAATCTGTAAAAACTAGTTTTTTTTTAAGAGTTCGCCCTTAGCTGATGATTGATTATAAAGCATGTTTGGCATGCTATCCCGGGAGAGAGCCCTGAGCTCATGAGATCCTCGAGCCCGGGGCTCCCTCTCGTTGCAGGGCGAGAGGGGAGTTTGAGCTCAGGTAGGTCTCGAGAACTCCCCTGCTTGATAATGGTGAATGTAGATTATGAATAGCTATGGAGAGAGTATGCTGAATTAAACGCTTGTCTATGATGTCGATTTAGTTTTGTCAATTTACTTATGTTACATGTTTTTGGTCTGTGGAAGGAAACCGGAGAGCCCGGGGAAAACTCACGCAAACACAGGGAGAACATGCAAACTCCACACAGAAATGCCAGGTAAAGATCTGAGCCAATGACATTCTTGCTGTAAGGCAATGATGCTAACCATTGGGCCTCCGTGCTGCCCTGACAACGAAAGGGGAGGAGTAGGGTTGGAAGGGGGGATTCTTCAAGTCGAAGATGGCCAAGGTAAGATACTCTGGTTATTTATAGTGATTTAGGAATCGTCTGATTGGTGGATCATGTGTTAGCTAATGAGGGACCAGCTGCTATCAATCATAAGTGCGTGCTCCTCTTGAAATTAGTTTATCAATAAACTTCACTTAGTTGTGTTATTTTATTTTGTAATTTATTGATTATTGATTATTATATCTGAATAATAATACCAGCTGAATGTAATAGTCTAAGGTCATTCCAGTACTGATAAAGTACTCTGGTAATTCCAGTGTTAACTGTTCATTTTTAGCCAAGGAACCAGACTTGCCTGATCAAGCAAGACAGATATAAAGGCAAATAGTGCTGAGTCATTTTGTTAAAGTGGTGGAGGATGAGTGTTCATGGGTGCTTTAAATGCTGCAGTGCTTCCGATAACTGGAGGTCAAGAGCATGAGCGTGACCTGACTGACCATTTCATTAAGTGCTCTTACCCACTTAAAACCACCTCAGGCATCCAAATCCCATCCAGCAGGTAGAAGCAACTGCAACTTAAAGGCCAATGTCAAAACCCGACAGAACGACTAAGAAATGGCCTGCTTTCTCCAGCCCTGTTCTGGGTTATGCACAGATGGCTCTCAAATTTTTCAGCACGCAAGAAAAGCTTGAGTCCTGCTGTATACAATCTCAGCTTCTCACTTCTTCCTGCATGCTGATGAGAGCTGTAGTCAAAGTTAGATTGTTCTCGGATGTAAACAATACATCAGAAAACATCTGTTCGTATTTTTTACAAACTAATAGCTACTAAATGAGTGTCTGTGTCACATAGTTGTGGAAATATTTGCATAAGATCAACTGAATTGATAATATAATATAATATAATACCCTTGGATTCCCTTAGATATTTGCAGAATCACCGTCACCATGCTAAATACATTAGTTCAATATTAAATTCAGTACATTGATTCCATCATCTGAAAGAGGATCCTCCCCTTGCTTTCAATTCTCCCTGACTGCCCATGTACTCCTATCCTCCAGTAAACAGTCTCCTCTGTGTGCTGTAAGACCTTAATTGGACCCAGAGGGAAATTAGGGTGGACACAATGAAGCACAAACAGCCAACAAGCTTTCTATTGACAAAAAAAAGTTCATCAAATTTATTCTGATTAAACACTCATCCACAGCCTTGTCAGTTCACAGCTTTTGTTAAACGATTGTTTTGTCCTTTTGTGTCCTTTCTTAAAGACCAAACGCAGGTTAGTTATCTATAGCGATTCAGTCTGATTGACGTCACCCTGACACCAGCAACCTTTCATGCATTTTAAACTTCAGATTTGTGGAAATAAGCTTTTGCCATTGTTGCGGCTGCAAACATATCAACCTCATATCAGCATCACAAATTGCGGTTCACGTCTCAAGACCAGATAGCAGTCTCAGACCCAAACCTGAATACTGATTCATAATTTCCAGATAACTAAGAGGCTGGAAAGGTCAGACCGTATTGAGACGAAAATCCAGAGTTTCAGCTGCCATTTAGCAAATATTAGTTCAATCTATATAGATTTGGCTGAAATGAAGGAATAACATTTCCTATATTCATGGATAGATATTGTAGACAGACAGACAGACGAGTATAATCTTACAATATCTGTATATTATGTCTTGAGTGAACATAATCGGCTGTATGGGAAATCAAACATTATCTTACTTTATTAAATCATGTTTATCAAATAAAAAAGCACTCATTAATTTATGTGTTTATGTAAAATGTATAAAATTTTGTTTTATTGTGTTAGAATTTTTGTTTGTCAAAACCAGTGTTCTTGTAATAAATAGGAAAGCACATTTTATGTTTTATTTATTTATATTTCACAATATGTTACCTCAACAAACTAAATAGGTGTTTTGCAGACAGACAGACAGAAATGCAAACAGACAGACAGACAGACAGACAGACAGACAGACAGACAGACAGACAGACAGACAGACAGACAGAAAGACGGACGGACGGACGGACGGACAGACAGACAGACAGGCACACAGACAGACAGACAGACAGACAGAGTAATGCACAAACAGGCAGGCAGGCAGGCTAGCCGACAGACAGACAGACAGACAGACAGACAGACAGACAGACAGACAGACAGACAGACAGACAGACAGACAGACAGAAAGACAAAGACAGACGAGCTGTAAAAGAATTTTTCCTTGTACACTTTAATGACAGTGTGATGAAAGGCTCTTGAGATGTACTTGGTATTCATGAAGTGTGCAGTTATTTGCCCTTGATTTTGCAATATTGCAAAACCCTGAATCAAGATTGAATGAAGACCTTGACATTGCACTCACACAGCTTTTGCTGTTATGTCCCTTTACAGTCTATCTCCTATACGAGACACTTTAAAAATATATACCACAGTGTCTATTTTACGCTAAACTGTGTCCATCAAACTATTTTGCTCAGGGCTTCTTTTAGCTTCAGGAAGGTGTGCAATAGTTTACATCTTTTAAAATCCACTATTCCATTACTATGTTTTTCCTGAGGCTGTTGGAGAATCTTACATTTTGAAGCATTTGGATCACACTGGAATCACTTGTCCACATCTTTACTGACAATAATGGAACAGACAGCTAGTTAGTAGCCCTGCAGTGAAGTCCTGTCAAAGCAGGGTGAGAGCTGCACTGTCAAGCTCTAGGCGTTTTGCTGCTTTGGGTCCATCATGGATTTCAATAACCCTTCAAAGCCCCCAGGACCTTTCTATCAGCCTAAAGAAACAGGGAATGATTAAATATGTTTTAATTATCAGTATAGATGTTTCATGCATTGACTCGGTTGAATAATTCAGTAGCAGACAGACTTCTTTTCTTTTAACTTATTTATATTTATGCATTTAGCAGACACTTGTATTTAGATGTGGTTTATCAGTGAGGAACATTGCCAGTGATTTATCATTTTGTCCTCAGACAACCTTTGTGAAACTCTTGAGCAAATAATCAGATGTTTTTCAGCAAGCATGGAGGGGAATTTTGAAACAATAATTTTTATAATTGTGTGAATGTCTTGAAATTTATCTTACAATACAATTCCAAAGTTAATTATAAAAACCTGGAGACATTTTTTTTATGTAAAGGACATTTTTTTTTTAGCTGAGAAAAATCTAAAGTACTGTATGTCACTTTTGCATATGCAACAGTTGCTGGCTGTTGCTCACTTAAATAAATAGTTCACCCTAAAATTGACAATTCTGTCATCATTTCTGTCTTACCCTCCACTTTTTTCCAAATTTGAGTTTCTTTCTTCTGTTAAACACTGAAGATATTTTTTTTTTGTCTGTGGAAAGCAGAAGCAATGTTGTGCTAGTTACTGAAAAATACTAACTATTGAAGGAATATTTGATGATTTTAACTTCATCCTATGCATTAACAGACTAATCTTTGCATTAATAGTTTAATTCTGTTTTTAACTAATTACATAAACTTATGCTGATGTGTTTATTCTCATATAACCTTATGTGCTTAACCTCATATAACTTTGCTCCATAACAGCTGTACCTTTGTGTGACTGATAACCGAGAAGTTAACTCCTTGGTACTTGTTATCAACAAAATGTTATATCTCTTCTTCCAGAGTGTGCTCATTTACAGGAACAATCACGGACGGGAGGGGCTCAAGCTCACTCTCCTGCAGGCTCTGTTATGTGTATGCATAACTTTTTCTGTTCAGATTTGCTGTTCTGCCTAACAACTGGTGATGTTTGAACTGATCTGGATGGAGGATCTTTCTTACTGAAGCGCCCCCGGGCGGGGCTGAAGAGAAATCGGCGATGTATACTTGGCTGCGAGGGTTAGAGAGTATTGTGGAATGTCCACCTGTAAATACATACTGTAAAGGGTTTATTCTGCAGTTAATGATTACTTCATTCAAAAAGTAACTCAATTACTTCATTGATTACTTACACCAAAAAGTAATGCATTACTGGTTAAAGTAATTTTTGAGTTCTCCAAAGAACATTTTAATGCTCCCATTAATGCCTCTATAACGTCACATCAGTGCTGCATGGAGAATACACTGTTGATCAGCTTCACAGTTTTAATTAATTTGCATTCTCACAACTAAAACACAAGACAGACTTAAACAAAATGTCATTTTTAAACACTAATTTAACTAAGTCAGACCAGCAGCACAAAAAAAAAAATATCACAAGGTTATAAACCAGCTGAATAGTATATTCAGAAACAAAAAAGCTTCCAAACTAACCACAAATGAAACGTGGTATGTTAATGAAAAATAAGCTGAGTATATTCAAAGTGCAAAATCTACTGTTGTATAACAGCTATAAAAATATGTAAAACAATAAAAATAAAAAAATAAAAAAATCACAGCATGTTTTCTGAGCAATACAATATACATTTAAATAACGTGTTCTGAAATATCACAAAAAAGTTTCTACTAAACTTATCAATTTTGTTATACAGATAACAAATGTGTGCTTATTTATTTGAAACAACAAACATAGTAGTATTAGTAAATTAATAATAGTAACGTTAAAAGGCTCTCATGCATACATTTGGTCTACCTCGCGTGCATTCGGTCTCTCTCGCGAACACACTTGACCTCTCTTGCACATGCCCAGTCTCTCTCGTGTGCACTCGGTCTCTCCAGCTCACACACTTGGGTTTGTTTCTCAATTCCAAGAACGCAGAGAACAGACTTGCGTTCTTGTAAAGACCGGTCTTGCCAGGTCACCTCGGAAGAACAAACTCGGGAGACCGCGAGGACAGAGAACGCGTCTGGTGAGAAATGAGATGCTGTGTTCATCCTGATGGTCACGTGACCTTCGCGCATTTTTAACCAAAAATTATTGAAACATTACAGCATTTATACAACCATTTATTGTTTTTCCCCTTTCCAAAAAATATACTATGCATAAAAACCTTACAAATATACGTTGCTTAATACAAAAAAACACGAATTTCAGCAAATAAACACCCTTGTTGTTTTTATCCCTTTATTAAGATTTTCATGGTAATGTTTAAATTCACCATTTAATTTTGGGAAACTCCTGAGATAAATAAGTTATATCTCTGAACTTTATTAATAAATCTATATAAAATGCTGCGCTTCCCACCTCCAGTCGCAATGACTTCTGGGACTTCTAGAGCGAGTTCAGTGCTCAAGTCTGCATCCATGGGTTGTTGCTAGATCGGATACGTTTGCGGGCGGAAGTTAACGAGAATTATTTATGAAATTTCCGATTTATTGTATTTTATTAACGTCTACCCCCACCCTAACCGTCACAGAAGCGTAAAAACAGTAGTTGTACCGAGTATTATGTATCTTATCTATTAAATTACCCAATAAATGTAATTTTTTAACCCCTACTCCCACCCCAACCTTAAACCCAACCGTCACAGTACAGTAAAAATATTATTTATTGTTATACAGTGTCATAAAAAATGCCGCTATATTAATGTGCATATCGCACTTCCGGCCGGCTGTATATCCGATCTAGACTTTACCGCCTCAATGCGTCCACGATATCAAGAACACATCCAGGAAGTTTCACACGTCCTTCGTTCTTGAGGTCTTGAGCTTTGGAACGGAACTTTGGCAGTTGATGATGACGTTACACGAGAACACGAGGACGCAAGATCACTGAAGAAGGCATATTGAGAAACAGCCTTGGGCTGTGTCCGAAACCGCCTACTACTCAGTAGGTACTGTATTTGAACTTAAACGTACTACTCGGCCGTTAGAAATGTACGTTCTATACAGTATGAATGTAAGAAGTATGAATGGAATTCGGACGTACTACATCCGCCATTTTGTCATGGTCACGTGACCCACCTGCGTTAGTTGCGTCGCTTTACTCCTATTCATGAATTCTCTCGCGGGGCATCATGGGATAGCGCAGTGTGCATGGGATGCGCACTTCAGAATCTCGCCCGAAGGAGTAAGTCATCCGGGTACTTCTTGCATACTGATTTTCGAATTCTATGAATTCGGACATACTACTCGGCTCCCATACTGATTTTAGCGTAGTGTATAGTATGGAAGTATGCGGTTTCGGACGCAGCCTTGGTGTACATGGAGCGCACTCGGTCTCTGCTTTCGATTGATTTTTGTCCAGTCTGGCGCCTCATACATGACGCGTCTTGTTTACGGTGGTTGGTTGGCATCCAGAAAACTCCCACAATGCATTGCCGCTGTAAACAGGAAGATGTGGGCTAGACTGCAGCCAAAAATAATTAACTTACCAAGTAACAGACAAACACATCCTACTGTAACGATAACAGATTTACTATATTTAAAAAATAATGTTTTACAGTATTAGTTACTGTCAGAAGTAATGCCGTTACAGTAACGCATTACTAGTAACGCGTTATTGCCCAACACTGCTTAGAAGCCATAGACTTACATAATATTTTGGACGTTAATGGCTGCTGGATGTCAATGGAATGTATTCTTCAGAATATCTTGTTTTGTGTTCATCAGAAGAAGAAAAAAACTAAAAGTTTAGAAGCACTTGAGCATGGATACACAGTGTGAAAATTGTAATTTTATGGTTGAACAATCACTTTAATAACCACTCACTAATAGCACTTTTTCAGAATTACACTAATAACCACTTAAAAGGTTCTCTGAGAGATCTAATCCCATCCTATTGCAAATGTGCTGATCTTGTATTATCACTATGACTCTACCCTTTGCACACCAACCTCTGGAACACATCTTTCAACAACAGACCACTTCCAATGAAAAAGTAATATAATAAAAAAATTATAATTAAAGACGTTCATTTTATACCAGCATGGGGACAGAATCTAGATTTCTCTCATTTACAAAATGTGGGCTTATATTAACATGTCAATTCTATAACCTATAAGTTTAATTAAAAAGAGTTTAAATAAAACAACTAAATTACATAAAAAAATATTATTTATTAAAAGACATATAAAACCCATCATGGGTGACTTCAAGAAAACACACGTGTTAATAGTTATAATAAAATAAAATAATGACATTCAAATAGGGCTAAAGAGCAATATCTTACCACTTATAATTTGAACTACACTGAATTTTTCATATCAGATTTACACATGACAAAAAATATGCCTACTGAGTGTAAACAGAGGAATAATATATGCTAATGGGCAGCGCAGTGGTGCAGTGGTTAGCGTTTATGCCTTACAGCAAGAAGGTTGCTGGTTCGAGCCTCGGCTGGGTCAGTTGGTATTTCTGTGTGGCGTTTGCTTGTTCTCCTGGTATTGCCGTGGGTTTCCTCTGGGTGCTCCGATTTCCCCCACAAGTCCAAAGACATGCGCTATAGTTGAATTGGGTAAATTATATTGTCCATAGCGTATGTGTGTGAATGAGTGTGTATGGATGTTTCCCAGTGAATGGATGCAGCTGGAAGGGCATCTGCTGCATAAAACATATGTTGGATAAGTTGGTGGTTCATTCCGCTGTGGTGACCCCTGATGAATAAAGGGACTAAGCCGAAAAGAAAATGAATGAATGTATATGCTAATGTTAAGAGAGTAATGTGCTATTTGTATTTTGTTCTAAAGGTAAAAAAGCAGAGCAGCGGTGTGTGGAGTTACTGAAAATACCCCGTTGTCAACAATGTTGCCTGTTTGCATTCAGAATAAACAGGCACTGTTTAATTAAAAAATGTCTAGCGAGTTTAATGTATACGCTGAAAGCATTTTCATATTATTCATTAACATATTTCATCAGCAAATGTCTATTTTTTGTAAAATCAAGAGGGCACAAATTCCATCCAGGCTTATTCAGACAGGTCCTTAGTAATTATGATATACATGACTGGTATTCAGTGGAGGTTTAAAGGTGCTCTAAGTAATTTATTCTAAATTCTTCTAGATGTTCTGTGATTGGCTGAAAAGCATGAGTTGCTCCCCTGACACTTCCTTGTTTACAGAGCCTAGGGCTGTCGGAGAGACAGGCGTGATTCCTCAGGATGTTTATTGATGTGATATCTGTCAGGTAGCATTTACAGATCATTTCACTTGACTGAAGATTGCACAAAAAAATGTTAAAGGAAACAAAATGTCTGACAGCAGGATTATAGTGGGATAATACAAAAACAGAGTGAGCCATCTGGGTGAGTCTAAATTAGGAAATTGTTCTGATTCTACTGAAGTAGTATTACTGAAAAATAATCATCAAGTTTCAGAAAGAATTATAAATGATTCATTTTTTTATTATTATGTTGGCTTAACAAAGCCAGCAAATGAAAATCCCTTTTAAGCTTATTATTCTTCTTCTAGGGATTCTTCTGAGAACAAATTTCTAAACGCATCTCTTCCTAGACCTTTCAAACTACAATCACTGTCTGTCTGCAACAAAACCAACCAACCTATAACTATAACATGCTAGCAAAATGGCAATTCATGCTAGCAGCATGCTAAACATATTAGAAATTAATTCATGCAAGCAATATGCTAAATAAAATGTTGTTTTGACAATGACGTCATTGATGACGCACGAAATTCAGATGGAGGGCAGGAAGTGATTCTTCTAAAAATGGAATCGCTATGAAAACATCAAAGTGTTTCTGTTTTATGTTGTTTATAATTGTTTAAATTTGCCAAAATAAGAAATGCCGATAAGCTTTTACGAACTTCCAAAAGTTTTTGCTCATAAAGGGGGGAAGTTCATGAAACTGGCTGAAAAACAGAAGAAAAGGCAGCCTGTAATAAACAATTTTTCAATACATCCATGTGTACAAACGTTTTTTGAATGTAATAATTCGTTTGACAGCACCGATAAAGATTATATACAGGCCTAGGTTTGTGTATAAATAGGTTAATGTGTTATATAAAAATCCGACCACAGACCACACAAAATCCAGGAGAATGTAAATAATGTACCCTGCTACAGTATGTACTGTAATTGCAGAAATTAAATCTCTATCTTGTTTCGCAGTAATCCATGACTTTGCTGGTTTTTCGGCAGAATAAACAACCATAACGTTGACGTCTATATGCGCAGCAGTGGTGAATGTTCGTTGATATTAAGTTCATCGATCGAACAAAAAAGAAATGCTACTCTTACGACAAAATTAGACAGTTATTATTGTGGAGCACTTTTTCCACCTTACAAAAATAAATAAATAATAATGTAGGCTATGTGTCCATGCTTTTGTATGCTTTCATCTGTTATTTCGTGATGTCTGTAAGATATCCGAGTGGGGAAAAACTATGGTAATTTATGATAAACATGTTTGAACCACATAGTAAAGTGTATACTGTGTACAACTCTTTGTTATAAATACTATCGAATACTGTAGCATAGCAAACTGATAAATTGTAATAAATACTGTAACATTAGTGTAAACTGTGGTGCAGTTTTGCATAATAAGTGTAGAGAACTGATGCCTATTGAATAATTTGTTTATTACTACAGTTGTGTTGTACCACAGCAACAATAAAATTACTACGACAGTTTAATTCAAGTACCTATCTATAGTATGCTTTCAAACACTATAGTATTTACTATAGTATTTTTCATGTAACGTATAGCTTATACAGTATCTACCACCTCGAAGACAAGTAAATATATTTTAGTTCAGTAGAAAACTCAGCCCTCTTCATGAAATAAATATCATGCCCAACATATGTGGTTATTTTAAATATAAAACTGTTGTCATGTCAACTTGCTGCAGTAAACAAAGCCTGCAATGCTTGCCCCGCTCTTCGCTCTCTTTTTATTGGCCCACTATCGCTAGAACTGATCGCGAATGGATTGGTTAAAATCAGCTGTCAATCACTCAGTCAACACCTTCTGCCTTCAGATGACAGGAGAGCCACAACCGCGAAAACGTAAAGCGCTGAATATGAGAATGACAACAACATGGTCAGATTTTGATTTAGAAACCAGCTAAAGCAACAAATAATGGCACATCTGATTACTGATCGTGGTGAATGTTAATCCACAATCTACATTTGTCAAAGAGTGGATAAAAGACCTCCATTGGCTTCAAGTCCACTATGAAAATAACTAAAGCATTCACTGTAAAGTTTGTGGGACGGAATTTTCAGGTAACTGTTTGCCTCATCTACACATTTTAAGCACGAGATGTTCTGTTTAATCATTCATTTAATCGGCAGATGCTGTCAGCTGTGCAGCTATAAGTAAAAGTTAACACCACGTACACCATCGCAAAAGGGCTTGCATTGACTACGATTAAACTAATATTAAATACTCATAAAAAGACCGGTATTGCTATTAAAATGACGTATACAAATAATAAGGTGTATCTCAAAAGCATCTGTGCAATATCAGACACCACCCGTGAGAACACAGCACGTTAAGAGATTCATTCATGTCAAGTAGTGCATGCAGGGTTGGTGAGCGGTCCGTCCGTGTATCTTTTGGTCACTCAATTATGTTAGAAAAATGTATTTTCTTGTGATAAGGGGATTTCATTGAGACATATTTTCCTCACGCAAGCATATATTTTTTTTGCTTGTTAGTTTTGATTAGTGTTGATTTTAAATGCAATAAATCTGTTTATATAAAACTTAGCAACGATGCTAATAATTGGTGGGTGCGAAATTTTTAGAGTTAGGAGCCCCAGTGCTACCAAGAAAAAATATTAATTTCGAGCCCTGTATGGTGTTATTTCAATGACAAATATCGTGACGCAGTAATACAAGCCGAAATCTCTTTGCTTGTGCGGCGATTTCCTCTGTTCATGCACAAAACTTCTTGCACGCCCTCAAATATGCTCAAGCACAAATTTTCTTGTGCGTTCTCAAATAAACGCTGCTGAAGTGCGATTTATTGCTTTTATAATGAGTATGTCTCCAACATTTATTAGATTTGCTAGTAATATTTATGAATGTCTCCAATAGACCTAAAAAACGGCATTGATGCGTCCTGAAGTAAAATGAAATAAACTTCAGCAAGATAAAGTCATTGTATGCAGAACCATAGACCTTTATATATAAAGTATGATGGAAACTGTGTTCATATTAACTGAAAGCTACGGCGTGTTTGCTAGCTTCACGCATCACGCAACGCTGTCAGTCAGTCAGTCAATCAGACTCAGCATGTAACCTTAAAGGGTTAAACAAATAATGGACAGCACTACGATTAAAGAAACGTTTGCTCTGTTATAATTCACTTACATTTTAATACATTTTGGTGCGATTATAACCCGCTATTAAAAAAACATCAACGACTGAATGTTTTGAATGAGAAGCTGTAATGTAGCCATGATGGGAATTAATTTTGGTGTGGTGCCCCGCCATGGAAGAATGAATGTAGCGGAAGCCATGCTAATTCATTCAGCTTTGTCAAGCCAACATAAAACATTGTCAACAACCAGTACTCATTTAGTTTGGATTATCATCACAGTACATGAATCACTTATAATGGCAAAAGTGGAAAATAATATAGGAATTTAAAAAAGCCACTCATAGATGAGTTATAAAAAGATAAAGGGCACTAAATTCATGGAGCATTATGAAATATTCATGGAGATACTGATGAAAGGGTAAGGGAGAAGTCGAGATATAGCACAAAAGGTAAAAGAGAATAAAAATACATCTAAATGAGCCTTTTAGTGTTTGAGCTGATTGAAGAATGAAATTTTTCCGTTCATCTCCTGCTGAGTCAACCTATTTGCAGCTAAATCTATTCCAAATGAGAACACACTGTGAAATTATCTGTTTCTGCACTCTACCTGAATTACCAGCTGTGCTTCCTGATAATAGAGGATTACACTCACTCCCACAATGCAGCGGGACAACTCTAGATAAGCACAAGGAGCCACTGGACTTGTGTGAGTGGGACTAAATTAAGAAAAGCTAAACATAGATCTGTGCGGCAAACAAACCATGAAGTGACCCCATAACCCTCAATCTCATTGCTGTGAACTTAGCGAATGCATAAAAAATCTAATTATCCCTCAATTTTTGGTATACAATAACCATAAAAAATGAAAGAGGATGATAGAATTTCAGGGTTTAATCACCATCACGCTCAAAATAACATGGAGGAAGCAGCTTCCTTTTAAATTAAACATACAGATATCCTCAGATCTTGCTGAAGTTTCTTGGTAAGGTGATTAAAAGGAATCAAAATTACCTGACTAGTCTTTGGAGGAATATAAATCACACACTGGCAAGGCTTAAAACAAATTCAACGGGAAGGTGCTATATTTGCACAATGAACTCAATATAACCTATACATTTTTACAATGATTTGGTTCAGTTAGATATTTTTAAAGAGCCCCTATATGCATTATAAAAGGTCATATTTTGGTTTTGGGGGTCTCCAAAATATGCATGCAAGGTCAAAAAACACTTTCATTGTCTTATTATATGCATTTATTTTTACCTAATAGCCAACAACTCCCATATGATTTGTTCAGCGATTCATTTGTTCCCAAACCCCTCCTTAGCATGAGGCTAATCTGCGGTGATTGGTCCGATGACCCAGTCTGTTGTGATTGGTTGACTGTGTTCAGCGCGAAATGGAGAGAAACGCCCTGTCACGAAGTAGATCAGAGCAGAGTATATGTGCAATGCAGTCAAACACCAGCATATACTCTATTCCTAACCCTAACACCAAGTAAAAACAATGACACGCATTCAGTATTAATCCACACCAGTGCCGGTGTGCCAAAAGAGGTCATGGTAAAAGTGGAGACCCGGGTACACAATTACAGAATATGTTTTTCCACCATTTATAGGTTTTACACTGATGTATATGTTACAATTTTGAATTAAAAACAATTTAATAGTTAGAAAAATATAATTAAGGAATAAATTATTTCTTTGATATGTAAGATTTAAGATACCACAAATATTTTGATGTCTTTGACAATTCAAACATGAGCTGAAAACACAGAGACAATCGGCTCCACAACCCACCAGGTGGGAATGCGGGAAAGTCATCTCATTCCTAGCTCATTCCTTTCCTTATTTACATTTGAAGCACTCACCCTCTCTTCATACATGCTCACACAGAATGGTCATTTCAAAGTATGAATGTTCTAAATCAATCCAAGTCACTTTATCTATCATGTCTGATATCATTTGAAATGTCTCATTGCGACTGGTACAATGTTCTCATTCCCTGAGAAATAGACATAATCAAAATAATAGATATATAACTTCAGGTATCTTTTGAACAACTGCTAAGGGTGTGCCTTTACCTAGGGGGCCTTTATTCAAATGGCCATTTGTTTCCTATAGGCAGAAACTCCTCAGATTTAACATGTCACTAAATGCAAATGCCTTTTGTTATTCAACACACCCCTTTCCTCGAGGAGGTTCTTGGTTTGACTACTTAAGGAGAAGTTTCTAAATGTTCGTGGCGATTCTGTACCCAGATTAGCCCGTAGCGTGGAGCTCTCATGCTCCACGCTATGTATATTTTGATGTCAGGTATGCATCTTTTGGTCTTGGATTTATCTTTCATAAATTGATGTTTTGTATTGATCGTTTATTAATTGACTGAATGAATTGGCATAAAACACATCTGCCTGACTAATAAATTGTTATGTTTTGAATTATTCAAACAGATTTCGTGTTATTATCTTTAGTAGATTACGTTAAGTCCATAGCACCACAAACCCCTGTACAGGTTAGTAACGGACTAAAACACGATAGACGGAGCAGCGTGGCATGCTATACGATGTTATTAGAGCCCCGACTAACACATTGGCATAATTCACGTATACTTAGACGGTAAAAGGTTATCTAAGTGGATAGACCTTCATCTCTAAATTTCTGATTTAGTAGATAGCTGATCTAATGGGGACCACACAAAAAATATTCTAATCGGAGTACGTAGGGTTCGGCCTTTTTAGAATAGTGGTTAATCGCCTCTGTTTAATGACCAAGACTGACATGTTTATGTTAAGAGATTGTATACTCGGCCGGTACAAGACTCGGGATGTTATAGGAATCTGAATGAACGAGAATAATACACAAAAACAGATCGAAGAGAATATTCAATCATAATCTAAATTAATATCAAAAGAAGCAAAATAATCTTATCAATGTGTTATAATTGGAGTCAGATAAAACAAGAATAAATATATCAATACCACCTCATACTAAAATTGGAGTCAGATATGAGTTAAATTTAAAGTAAATCAACATTGTGCACTGGAAAGACCGAACAGGCAATAAACCTTCATCCACCAGTAGATACCATCGTTGGACTAACTGGTTGGACCCTACAGATAACTGGAAAGGAATATTTGAACTTATCAGAACCTATCATCGGTTTACAATATACTGATGCCCTGTTTTTCTAGGCTTTGTGGGTGATAATGGTCAGGAATGTTGGACCAGTATTGTCTTTTTAGCATAAGAAGAGGAGCGGGCTAAATCTAAAAAAAAAAACATCTGTATTTTTTAGTAAGTGTACTTTTTTTGCTTTTATTCTTGCCATAATAAATAATATATTTGTAGAGCAACCTACCCAGATAGCAAAATACACTCGGGCCAGTTCCAGCTAGATTCTCGCCTGCCGTCTTACCCCTCGGCCCGACTCCGTCTGCTGTACTCATGCCGGATGCCTGTGGACTCACTGCCCGATTCTGCCCCGAGTCAATCGCAACGCTGCCGCATCTGAGCCGGAAACGGCCTACGAGTAATGTACGCTGCGGCCCGGAGCTGGCGCGATTACGTCTTAATACCTTTATATATAAAACCTCACCTTTGTTAACGTTATTACAACCATTTGTGTTGATATAACAGCAAACGCAGGCTACTATGTAAACGCAAAGTGTAGGCTAGGCACTGTGTTTAACCTTTGAATAAAACGCAAACAGCATACATATCCTATATCACAAATAATCAAACAAAAGCCAAAATAAATAATACATGTTTGTTGATTGCACAAGTATCAAACAAATAATAATAAAATTGAATACATTTTGTAGTGCACAAGAATTTAGAACTTCAATATAAAAACAATAAAATTGCACAATAATTACACACTGTAAACAAAATTAAGTAAACAGGAAGATTTAAAGAAAAAATCTGAAATTGCACACATACACAAAAGTTTCTCGATAGACTTCCATAAAAAGTTTTGAAAGTGCACAAGCATATAAAAAGGAAACAACTTAAAATACCTATGTAAAAATATATGAAATTGCACAAGACACATCTTAAAACAGCTATTTTTTATATAAACCTGAATATACAGTAGAAACCAATTTAAGAAATATCTTACAAATACCTAAAGCTTACAAATAAGCTTTTATTTATAATATAGATTGAAGTTAAAAGTGAAAGAAACAAATTGCCCAAGTATCAGGAAACATCTTAATAAACTTAAAATGTTGTTTTAGAATAAAAATAAATAAATAAATAAAGTTATTTAGACATTTGACACATTGGCTTTCTCTCTTTCCTTCCTTTCTTCACCCCTTTTCTCCTCTCATTAATATTTTAATAAACTTTAATAGGTAAAACTGTCTGACATATGAACAAAAGCAAGTGATGCATCAAAGTTTGATTAAAAAAAATCTTGAATGGTTATAAAAATCCTTATAATCATTCAAATAATTTATAAAAACAAAACAAAAATAATTAGTTTAAAAATATTGAATGATATTAATGATATGATGTAGTTCCGGAAACTTCCTACTTCTCTCTTTATCCATCTGATTTTACGGGCAGTTTCTTTCGACTGCCCCCTGTCGTTTTAAAGAATATCACAACGGCAAACGCGGCAGGTATAAAAGCATCATCTGTTTCGCAAGTTGCGCGCACAGTCAGCGGAGGTGAGCAATGCGGTGCCAGGCGAAAGTATAAATCCAGCTTAAGGCAATAGTATCTGGATGCAGCCTTTTCAGGGAATGCTTTTTTTGCGCGCATGCATCAGTTTACTTTCACCAGCATTGATTCAGTTGCAGATAGAGAATACAACACTTGCGCGTGCAAAAGACATCAAATGCGAATGCCCCCTAATGTTTTTATGGGATTACCACTCTAAATTAATACACTTGCATAAAGTAAATTGTATCTTAAAGCTTTTACTGGGGCATTTTTTTTTTGCACCGCCTCCACGTGCCGCCCCCTGTAAGATGCCACCCTGGGCGATCACCCATATTTCCCATGCCTAAATCCGCCACTGATCCACACAATGGCAAACGTTGAACTGTTTTGAAAATTGACTGTGTCGCACGTGTGTAGGAACAGCTGACAGTGGCCATAGCAGCAAACTACAGGAGATCGCGAGCACAAAACACATTTAAATCGTTAAAAGAAGAAGCACGCATCACGTTTTCAACGTAGTTTTGGATGCAATATGTGAAATAGCCCCGTACAGATTAAACCTGAGAGATACAGTACAAGCACTGATCTGTTTTAGATAAGTGTTTACGAGCCGCGTGGAGCGATTACAAGTTACAACACACAATTAAATATATATTTTGCAAACTACAGAAAACGAGGCAACAATTTTAATCACACTTACAGGTTCTGTAGGAAGGAGAAACACTTACAGGATACAACTGGTGCATATAAACTGTGTAACAGTTACTGACAAAGTCCTATACATTAATAGTCTTTGTTGAATCTTTCTTTAATAACAAAAGGCTGGCGATTCATGCGTTGCAGGGTTGGTTATTGTATCAATCGTCAGAAAAATGACAGAAACAAATTTAGCACATGGTATATTGTGGTACTGTTGTGAAAACGAACCCTTTATTCCCCACAGCCGCATGTCTGGCCATCACTCATCTCTCTTCGCGTCATGATCAATCCCATGATCCCTCGCAGGCACGTTCACGTTTTAACGGATCTGGCACTTCATATTTGGCAATGATCCATATCGAGGTCAACACATTCAGGCAAAAATTCCAAAACAAAGGACGACTCATTCATCTGACTCTGAGTCGACTCAAAAGAATCCCCATATTAGGGGTCTTTAAGCATTTCTCTTATGCTCACCAAACATGTAGTTTTAGTACAAATCCTAATATTGTGAAATATTATCACAGTTTAGAATAACAGTTTTAAGTTTAATATATTTTCAAATAAATTTTGCACACTATGAAAACTTTCAAGCTTTCAACTTATTATTATTTGGTAACTAGTTACATAGATTTTCCCCATGCAATTTCTCTGTTCAAAATGTTACTTAAATTGCTATATTTTTAGTTAATAAATAAATAAATAATATTTTCTGGATTTGTGTTTACTAGTCTAGTCAAAAATCAGAATGGCTAATTTGAAAATAATCTTTCATTTCATGTTTTTAAAGTATATTTTATAATACATTTACACATACATAATACATTTACACATTGCCACATGACCATAAACATTTCGTATCATGACTGCCAAAAACATGTGGTGCTTAATATTTTGCAGAAAAATCTTTCCAGTATTTTTTTTAAAAGGCTGATAAAAAGTTAAATACAACAAAATCATATGGGAAAATGTACTACACTTTTATAAATGTACAAATAATGATCACATTAGATTCAATAGATCTCTTTAAATTTATTTATAAAAACAATGACTGGTCACAAACATTTAAATTATACCACACAGTATCTTTTCAATTCTGAACAAGATAAATCAATAATTCATAAAGTCAGCTGATTTGCCTTGAGGCTTGTTCTTAAGTTCAAAAATACAACTTTGACTTTACAATATGTTGAACTGTATCCATTTTACTCACATCTTCCAGTAAACAAATCAAACCCACAAAAAGTCAATAAGCAGAGTAGAGCAATTCAAGTAATGCTTGAGCTGGCACTGCGTCTCCCTGCAGGCTTAGACACACAGCGCTCTTTAAAGAACAGAGCACAATATCTTGCAAAGTATGACCCAAAGAGAATTTTACAGCCTGATATTATAAGGGAACAATTTGTTCTTGAGGAGTCTCTGAAGATGCACTTTAAAGAACCAAGAAACTATGAAGCGGATCTCAAGAATCATTTATATTTCACATTTATGTTAGATTTTCTCCTAAAGACACACAAGATATGGCAAAGCAGATATTATTATTTCACATCTAAATGATCATTCTACAAAAAAAGAACATAACTCTAAACCTTAGGTATAAACTGTTTAAATCAGGGGTGCCCAAACTTAATCCTAGACGGAAAGTTTAGTTCCAATCAGACACACCTGGGCTGGCTAATCAAGCACTAATGTCACAGACACGCTAGAGTTTGAGCTTGTGAAATTCTGTCGTACGACGCTATGAAAAGGGGCGGGATTAAACGAGACAATTAGACATTTAAAAAAAAAAGAGCGATTGGTTCATATTTTGAATTTTTGTATAGAGAGGTCATGTTTTGATCTTCGTTTGGTCTCACGCAGTCACATGATGCGATTTCATAGGTCAGAGTTCACCAAGCTTGAACTTTCCAATGCAGCGGCATGCGAAACTTGTCACATGAGCTTGCAATTCCGGTCTGCTGCATTTGCATGTGTATGAATGGAAGTCTATGCAGCGAAAAGTGTAGTGTGACTGCGGCTTTAC
The DNA here is from genome assembly GCA_903798195.1 of Danio kyathit. Lineage (NCBI taxonomy): Eukaryota > Metazoa > Chordata > Actinopteri > Cypriniformes > Danionidae > Danio > Danio kyathit. Next base: position 31,915,014 of record LR812526.1, on the reverse strand, counting down.
TTTCTAGAAACATCCGTGCAGGTGTGTTGACGCAAAGTGGAGCTAAAATCTGCAAGACACCGACCCTCCAGGACCAAGTTTGGGCACCTCTGGTTGAAACTACCTTTATGTGATCAGAAAACTCTACAGAAAGTGTCTGCCAGTTTGAAAATTAAAAGGTGTAAAGGGCTTTTCAGTTCAATTGAACCATCTTACTAATACTAATGGATTACTAAAAGATTTTTGGCTGAAGGTACATGTAGCCGGTGTGAATGGGTCTTGCGTCAATCCCAGCAAATGTCTTTTTCTTTTCAAACAATGAGTGAATAGTTAGCTCAGGTATTGACGTTTTCTTTACAAAAAAGCCTGTGGTTGAAAGACGTGACTATTTACAGAAAAGGAACCTAAACATTAAACCTTAGGAATAAACTTTAAATGACTTATATGCAATCAGAAAACTCTACAGAAAGTGTCTGCCAGTTTGAAGGTTCAAAAGTGTTTATATAAATGGCTTTTCAGTTTGATTGAACCATCTAACTAATACTAATGGATTACTAACCGATTTTTGGGTGAATGGAAATATAGACAGTATGAATGGGTCTTGCGCCAATCCCAGCAAATGTCTTTTTTCAAACAATAGGTGAATAGTACTCCTATGTACAGCACTTTCGTCAACCTTGGTTGTTTTTAAATGTGCTTTATAAATGAATATTGAATTGTATTGTATTGTATTGTATTGTATTGTTTTGTATTGTATTGTATTGTATTGTATTAAATAGTAGTCTTTTGCACAAATGATCTTAATACATGTTCTTTACAATACTCAATTTTTACATTGAGTCATTTTATACAGTAGTGCTAAAATACCTGTGATGCCAATCACTGGAAAATACATTTTAAATAGTGGCCCCTTTAAAAAAATCAATTTAGATGAGAAGCACTTTAGTTTCGCATAAAACTTTCAGATCTTTTTTTAAGTAGTTATAAAATAGAAAGTCTTGCAGGTGTAAGGAAATAATCACACAGAAGATGATTTTGCACTTAAAAACTTCAGATGTATAATAATTAGTGTACTGCAGTTACTATGTCACACTTTTTTTTATTGCCGTTGATGGTTCCATGATGAACCCTTAACATTTAAAGAACATCTATGATGAAAATCAACTTTAGTTAGCTGTTTGGACAGTACTGTGTGTAGGTATAGTGTGTCCACTGTCATATTGGAGTGATATAAACCCAACAAGTCACTTTTTTACATTTTTTAACATTAAAATAGGACCCAAATCCCAGTGATTTTGGCAACACCAAAGCTCCAAATATGCCAATTTATTAAATTAAAAGGGCTGATACAAGGCGTGTAATGTTCAGAGCAAGAGTCTCCAAGAGGTTTAAATGAGAAGTTTGATATTCATCCTTTTCTTTAATGTTTAATCAGATGTTTGGGTAAATGTTTTTTGGCTATATTTTGTTGTAATATTTTGTTGTATTTCCTTGTTATATTCTGTTATTTTTTCTTTATTTTGTGATATAATATTAGGGTTTGTTTCTGTATTTTCATTTTAAATATCTAAGCTGTATCATTTATAAATGTGTATTTTTGCTATTTTTCTTGTTGTGAGATAATGTGTGAGATCATGTGATCCGGAAGTGTACAAAAATGAGCAACTTACTGTGATGAACACTCTGAGGAAGAGCCGTGTGCTCGAAACGTTACACACCTTATATCAGCCTTTAATTTAATAAATTGGCATTTTTGGAGCTTTAGAGTTGCCGCTTTTTGAATAGATAAGAAACTGAGATTAAAATATCTGTTCCAACTCTTCAAGTGATTTTTAAACAAGTTTTATAAGTTTAAAATGTTTTTAAAACAGAGCCTGTTTGTAATAAACACAGTAAAATCACTATGTAATTCTTAACCGCCCTATTTACCACAGCCGCATGGTGTCAATAAATGTGTGTGTAATGCAAACGCCAATTGTGTGAGACTCATCATTTCAGAAAGGCTTGAATAAACTCTACCACAAATACATCAAATAAACTTACTTGGTATTTTTGACTAATTAGCTGTATTTCAGCTTCATACGTGTCTGTCTCTATCACTGACACTGTATTCAGACACAAAAATGGCCAGATTCCGGAGGCTATTATACATTATCTGATGGGTGTTTTGAGCTGAAACTTTACAGACACATTCTGGAGACACCAAAGGCTTATCTTAGACTCAGTTCAGTTGGTGGAGGTGTTCAATAAGGAAGACATACAGAAAAAAAATGCTCAAAGCACTGCACCACAGCACACTGCAGCGCTGATGAATGAAGAAAAAAAAAAGAGGCTTGGTCTCAAATGTGAGATGCAGCAAAAGGGTCACGTCCGTTTCACACATGATCCATTTATAGAGTGTGTGCAGCCTGTGTGTTAAACACATGCAGTGAAGAAGCAGCAAGGGTTCATTGTGCTTTCACATAAGACTGCCCTACTGTTTCCCGGCAAAATACAGTACCTTAAATACAGCTGCAAGATTTACATATTGAGCTGCTGAAGCAAATGTCAAAACATCTACTGTATAGTTAACTTACATGTATGTTTAATGGTTGTAGGAATCATCAAATGCGAAAACTACAAAAGCTTTCACTGTCAGATCAGTAAAAATTGTAGGCCTGCAATGATTCTTTAAGTACTGGACACCACAAGGCTAAAACTGCAATGCATCTCTTTGTTGGACAGTGCTATTTGCAAATCAAAGGCTTTTCTCTGCCGTCCTTCAAAGAAACATGACGGTATCTAATCCCCTCACACAAGCCCTCATAAACATGGGCATCTATTGAAAAAAAAAGAGCAACAATCCATTTCCGAATAGACGTGAATGGAGGAGAGGCTTGAGAATAGCATTACAAGGTCCTTGAGGATAAAATTACACATTGTATATGTGACCCTGGACCACAAAACCAGTCATGAGTGTCTTTTTTTATAACTTGAGATTTATATCAGCCAAAAGCAGAATAACAACGCTTTCCATTAATGCATGTAAAAAATCTGAAATCTGATGCTTATAAAAAAAAAAGTTATAGAAAGTTGCCTTCAAATTAAGTTCTTAGCAATGCATATCAGCTCGTTAATGCAAATTTCTAATTAGCCAATCACATGGCAGCAACATTTAGGCATGTAGACATGGTCAAGATGATCTGCTGCAGTTCAAACTGAGCATCAGAATAGAGAAGAAAGGTGATTTAAGTGACTTTGAACATGGCACGGTTGTTGGTGTCAGACAGGCTGGTCTGAGTATTTCATAAACTGCTGATCTACTGGGAATTTCACACACAACCATCTCTAGGGTTTAGAGAGAATGCTCCGAAAAAGAGTAAATATCCAGTGAGCAGCAGTTTCGTGGGCACAAATGTTGACGCCAGAGGTCAGAGGAGAATGAGCAGGTTGGTTTAAGCTCATAAAAAGGCAACAGTAGCTCAAATAACCACTCATTACAACATGTCCAACCTTGAGGCGGATGGGCTACAGCAGCAGAAAACCACACCGGGTGCCACTCCTGTTCTGATGCTACAGTTCACACAGGATCACCAAAATTGTACTATAGCAGATTGGAAAACGTTGCCTGGTCTGATGAGTCTCGATTTTTGCTGCAACATTCGGATGGTAGTGTCAGAATTTGGCATCAACGCCATGAAAGCATGGATCCATCCTGGCTTCTATCAACCGTTCAAGCTGATGGTGGTGATGTAATGGTGTGGGGGATATTTTCTTGGCACACTTTGGGCTCATTAGTATGATATGAGCACCGTGTCAACGCCACAGCCTACCTGAGTATTGTTGCTGACCATCCCTTTATGACCACAGTGTACCCATCTTCTGATGGCTACCTCCAGCAGGATAACGTGGCATGTCATAAAGCGCGAATCATCTCAGACTGGTTTCTTGAACATGACAATGAGTTCAATGTACTCAAATGGCCTCCACAGTCACCAGAACTCAATCCAATAGAGCCTTTGGGATGTGGTGGAACTGGAGATTCACATTTTGGATGTGCAGTTGACAAATCTGCAGCAACTGCGTGATGCTATCATGTCAATATGGACCAAAATCTATGAGGAATATTTCTAGTCCCTTGTTGAATCTATGCCATGAAGGATTTAGGCAGTTCTGAAGGCAAAAAGTGGGTCCAATCCGGTACTAGTAAGGTGTACCTAATAAAGTGGCCAGTAAGTGTATGTACAGTAGGAAATTAAAAAAAAAATCTTCACAGAATATTAAATTTAATATTGTAATGACTTTTGGCATGAAAGAAAAATCTATAATTTTGACTCTAACAATATATATATATATATATATATATATATATATATATATATATATATATATATATATATATATATATATATACACACACACACACACAAATAATATAACAATGTAACAAATAATAATATATACAAATAGATAAAACCATATAACAAGATTTTTTTATTTTGTTCTCCAGGGTCACATACAGTTTGCAGTACAGCAACAAACTCCATCACTACTGCTCACTATAAAATGTAGCAATTTTGTTTATTATCTTTATTTCGGTACATAATTATCATATTTGTGCACAAGGTTACCTACAAAAATAGTAGGACATATCTGTCAAGCAAAAAAAGACCAAAAACACATTCAAAATCAATTTAGCTTAAAAATCAGGGGCATGTTGAAACCAGTCCCTTGCTTCTCGTGTACTCTTCCTTACTTTACCCCTACTGTTAAAAATGAAACACAGTAGACTTGTATCCTTTTAAGCACATGCACTGAATTACACATGAAATTGGTCTCATTTTTACCCATACCTTGCTTTGTGATTGATCCAAAGCAGACTTCGTAAATCAACGTATCTGCATGTGCTCATATCGGTATAATGATCTCAAGATAATTTACTTGTAATAATGACAGCATATGTAAAGGGGGCTATTATCAAGGGGTCTAATAACATATAGAGCAAGCATTACATCTTTGATCCAAGCAAATATATTGGCAGTGGACAAAATGGATGAAAGACATTAAGCGATCCTTCAGCTTGGCTTTGACGTCATCACACTAAAAAGAAAGGTAAGATAAACAGCAAGCTTTTCTATTCACCTCTATCATTATAAATGACAGCCGCTACACTCTCCGAAGTATAAAAGCTGTCACTTCGGTGCTACCTATTCAAAAGGTACACATTTGTACCTAAATGATCCATATTGGTGCCTTAAATGTCAAGATCAATTACATATAATCAAAAGTGAACATTTTAAAAAGAAACCGCCACATTGACAGCTTTTGCAATTCTTTTCTGAGAGTGAACATCGCAGATAAACATGGCCATCAAACTACAAAGGAGAGAGACAGGCAGAGTAAGATCATTCATAACATGAAAAGACAAGAGGCACATAAAGCATGAAGGAGAAAAAAATCAGGCTGTTTGGTTGCCTGATGAATAGATGCACATCCTTCATCATGGCCTCCATTCAGGCAGAAGACCGCGCAGGTTATTTCATCAGACAGTTAGCTGGAATCTATCCTAGGATTGAAAAGACTCCAAAAAACAATTGGCATGTGGAATGAAGTATGAGGGACAGGACAATGGTGGGATTGACACGCCATCCTCTGCTGAGGGACACACTATCCCGTTCCTCTCTGGCTCAACAGAGCGCTGACGACAGCTCAAGAGGATCTATTTGCCTGCTGGTTCATGAAATGAGCTGGATGCAGCCAAGCTTTAAAAACAACAGTGCTGAAAGGGACAGTGTATTTAAAGAATAACATTGACTATATGGGAAATAAACAGTAACTGTGCCGGAATCTGGCTTTTTTTCCTAGAGGCTGTTTACATGTCAATGACGCTTTAACAAAAATGTTCCTTTAACACCAAGTGGGATGCCAGTGCAAAGGTACTGACAACATACATTCGTCATTTTCCTTCAGCTCAGTCCCTTATTTATCAGGGATCGCCACAGCAGAATGAATTGCCAACTGTTCCGGCGTATGTTTTACGCAGCGGATGCCCTTCCAGCTACAACCCAGTACTGGGAAACACTTACATTGATACACACTCCCTAAGGCCAATTTAGTTCATCCAATTTACTTAAACCGCATGTCTTTGGACTGTGAGGTAAACCGAACACAGGGAGAACATGCAAACTCCACACAGAAACCCCAACAGACCGAGCTAACCACTGAGCCACCGTGCTGCCCTACTGACAATATGACATTATCAAAACCTCATTAACATACATTAAATGTGCACAAAAAACACCCTGTTGTCATGTGTGTCCGTGTGTCCGCAAATGAGCAACTACTAATTGTCCTTTCTAAAAAATAGGGCAACCTAGGCTCATTTTGATTACGTACCCCTATATACATTTCTGGAGAGCACTAAATACGTCCCAGAAGCTACGTTTATTTGCAGTTTTTGTTTTCGTGAATCCGCCAGAGGCCGCTGTGTACACTTTTTGAGATCTCAAATTTCTCTCGTGAGTGCCATTTGCGCCTGCTTTTCTCGCATAAATCCACCAGAGGCTTCTGCCGACTGCCTGACGTACCGATCGACTGACCCATTCTCCTCCTATCCTAAATCCAACCTATACCGTTTTAAAAAGCACCAATTGACCAGTGCCCACCCACTTCCCTAAAGCCAACCGATAGTGTTTTCAAAAGCAATCCAGAAAAATAAAAGCCCTTCTGGAAGTCTGATTTTTACCACTCTGACATACATGGTGAGCTAACTGGACAAACTGGTAACAGCGGAAAAGCTGTTTACACGGAGGTAAGCGGTCAGCTGGTAAGCGCGAAAAGGAACGGCGTCATACCACCCTGTATCGTTTGTTTTAAAGATGAAATGCAGCCGTACGTTCCCCTAATTTGCGATCTCCAGAAATGTATATAGATGTACGTTTTCAGAATGAGCCTATGTTGTAAAAGGGTTATGACTGAGCCAGATATTACAACACAGTAGGTACTACATCAGTAGTATCACTTCACTGCCATTCACAAATTCTGCCTCATGAACTTGACCACGTGGGTACTTTTTGTCTTCTTCACTTTTGCCCATTGGTGAAATTTTTCCTCGCCACTGTTGCCACTGGCTTGCATAGTTTGGGACTTCGATGCTGCGCATCGATGGATTACTCAGTCTTTGGACCCCCAGCAGTGAATATTAAAACGCATTGAACTGCATTGAGCTAATCTAAACTGAACTGAACTTAAACTCTGAAAACTGAACTGACACTGTTTCAATTCACTATAATCTTCTATGTGAAGCTGCTTTGACACAATCTACATTGTAAAAGCACTATACAAATAAAGATGAATTGAATTAAGGCAGGGGTTCCCAAACTTTTCAGCCAGCGACCGCCAAGATCACAATGTCAGTGACTCACGATCCCCAATATCCTCTGAGGTGGTTATTAATATACTGTATAAACCTAGCTCACAACGGCGTGCACATACCAATAGGTCCAAGTCTATTCATTGTTTAATTTTAAAGAACGCCACTCGGAGGCCATGCTCCATGTTTATTAGTGGCCTGTAATTATTTTTAATGTACTTGAGTGCCGTAAAGGTGTCAGAAAGTTTAATCTGGTGCAATAAAATCAACGTGCTGTCTTTAATATCACATAATCACCCCAGGGGTTGGAAAAAAATTGAAAACTTGGTGGCTTTTTTTGCAATTTTTTAAAAATATAACTATTAACTACTATTTTTTCTTCTGTAGGTTATCGATAAAATATTAAAATATGGTAATGCTAATAGTTTAATAAAATTAATTAGATTTTTAGAAATCACCTGGCGACCCTCCCATCACTGTCCCGCAACCCTCCGAAGGGTCCTGACTAGGTCTGTGCGATTAATCGAAATTGAATCGCAATCGCGGTTTGAAACGTTGCGATTAGCTAATCGCAAGAGGCTGCGATATGAAATGTATATATTATTTAATTTCCCCCACCCAGAGCAAATGCGTGACTGCTGTCTGTGTGTAATAGTCTTATTAGCCAATTGAGTGAGCACACTTTCGTTCTGCCCAATCAGAATTGCGCAACCAAACTATGCGGAATGCCCACAATAAACACAAACAAGAAAGCGTGAACGAGTGAGATGATGGCATTTGCTGCTTCAGAAGCATTAATAGACAAATTAATATCAAAGAAAAACAGGACATTGGTAATATAGGAATATTTTGGTTTCAAAGTCACAGACACTGAACAAAAACAGGTCATTTGCAAGAATTGTTGCCACAGCACAAGGAAATATAGCAACCAGCATCTAAAAAAGCACCACAGGTGGCTATATGAGGTGTGTCTTGCTAAAAAGTCAACTGAAAATAGTGCCAGTGACACTCAATCTAGTACCAAGCAACAGCAAAGTATAATTTCATAATATATACAGTATATAATAGTTGTTTCATATATACAGTATATTAGTTGTTTCAGCCATGTTAGTTTGCTGAGTGTTGTGTATTTTTATAATTATTATTTTTTTGTTTTTATAATAAGCTACATTATATCCCTAATTTGAGTTCAACTTGTTTACAAGTACGGTCATATTATTTGTGTTTATGGTTTGCTCTAGAGAAAAATGAGTGTTACATTTCTGAATATTTAAAAACAAATTTGAATAAATGTTTAAGTTAATATCCTTTCAGTTCCTTATTTTAACTAACTATCACTGCATTTTAACAGTAAGAAGCTACAGATTATACAGAATATTGAGCTATAAACTACAAAATTAAATCCAAATCAAATCGAAATCGCAATATCTGTAAAAAAAAATAAATAAATAAAAATTTGCAATTGGATATTTTCCCCAAATCGCACAGTCCAAGTTCTGACCCCCACTTTGGGAATCATACTCTTTGCCTCAAATACGGTTTATCAACAGATAAATTCTTCTATTGCTGAATGAGTCAAGGCTTTCTCATAAACTAATTGAAAGAATCATCAGTGTCGCTCTTGTTACCATAAAAAGTAATTTTAAGCCAGCTCTGTTTCTTTTTTTCACCTTTAACACCACCCTTGATGTTTTTGTCTTACCCAAGAATGTAGGAAAACACATTGTGAAAACAATGACATGCCATTTCACCTTTGGACACCTTTGTGGTATGGAAATGGAATCCAGGAAGTCTCAAACAAATTGACTGCTATTCCTGGTCTACAACACATTCTCTCTTCCCCCACCCCTCTCTCTCTCTCTCTCACACGCACACACTGGCACTTAGACTCACATGCACACACACTTGTACAGTTATCTTTATGGGGACTTTCCATAGACGTAATAATTTGATACCATACAAACTGTATATTTCATCCCCCTACCCCAAAACCCAACCCGTAGAGGAAACAATCTGCCTTTTTATATTTTCAAAAATGTTCCATTTTCCATGTCATTTTCCTTACGAGGACACAAAAAAAGTCCCCACAACTGGTACTGGTAAGGTTAGAAATACAAGTTATACACGCACAGACACTCAGGCGCGTACACACACAGTTCGTTTAGTGATTGCTGCTCTTGTCCTTGTCAGCAGCTTTACATGCTGGTGTGTTACAGTATATCCTCACCCCGCCTGCTCCAATGAGCCGCAGATTCCTCTTATTTCTCATCTGTCATGTAATACAGAAGCTCATTTAGAAAACAAGCATTCACACTTTTAATTATTGAGGACGTAACTCCAAAACAATCAAGTTAAGATCAGATGAACTCCGCTTTTTAAAGTGCTAATTGTATCTCACTGACCCTAATAAATCAAACACATCAGAACAATAATAACACTCCCATATGTTTCTCTGCTGACTGTGCCCAAATGTTCAGAAGCACACGGTTGATTTCTCAAGACTTAAGGCAGCTGTTTTTAGGAAAATCAGCAGATTGTGCCCCTTAAAATACTGGCAGTTGTGGTTAGACTGGCTATATCTGTTCTGTCAAAGGCTGTGTTGGAAATGTCTAATACAGCTGGTTTTAGAATAGTGTTTAAACTGTAAGGTCAATGGTTGATATTACCTCATATGTAATTAAAAAGAATAAGTACAATCTACCCATGCATTCATTAAACATAAATCTCTCTAAAAGCACATCTCTGGGACTCATTAAGCTTTACAGCATTTGATCTCTCTGGTTGTCTTTCAAATATGATTCCACACTACAGACTGAAAGAACCATGATCATAATTTATTTTTTAGATGTTATATGCTATATATGAAAAGGCAGCATGCTGTTTTACTACTTTTTTTGTTCTCAATCAGTAGATGAATTGTATTTGACCCCGAGTTTTCCTCATTCCAATACATCTCTGTATCTCTGGGTAAATAAACATTTCAGATTTGTATTAAGATGATTAGCAACAGTCGATACTTACATGTTTTGAACAGTTACAAAAAATGTGCACATCGTATACATTATAATCATGCACATTATATAAATAACCTTTTGCACTTGTGATGGACAGTTAAATAGAAATGGAAACATATCAGTTAGAGTGAACATTGTGTCATTGTTTCTTTTACAGTATGTAAATTCAGCTCAAGAATACAACTTGATAGCATTTTGAAGTATACTGTACAATATGGAAATGAGAAACGCTTGAGCCAAAAACAGGTCACCTGCTGTATTCATCCAGAGAGTGACAATGAAATTTGCAAATATGCAAATAAAAATATTAACCTAGTGTTTAGCAGAGTCCAGTGTGACATTTCAGGAAATAAATACACACACTCTAAAAATGGTGGGTTATTTCAACCCAAATTTAGGTAAAATATAAACAAAATCAACCATTGTTTTAATTTTTTTTTATTAAATTTGATTTAATTTAAATCCCAAATTTAAAGGTGCCGTATAATGTAAATCTGGGTATAACAAGACAAAGTTGAATAATAAAAGATCAGTATATGGAAATGGCCATACTGTAAGTGTAAAACCCCAGCAGACAACGGGCCAATCAGAAGACAAAACAAACTGTGACGAGACTCACAGGCCATGCCCTCCTTATTTGCAATGTACTTTAGGTCATTCATCCTGACCTGACGAGCAGCCGCGACATCAAGAGCACACCAACTCATGTAGTTCTGAGATCATAAAAGCTTGGAAATCATTAATATGCACGCATCAGGCTGCATTTGATAAGCCAAAAGTTTTCTATTGATTCAACAGTGATAATTTCCTCCCTTAGTTATTTTAAGCGTATACTGTATTTCACTTACTATGTATGTAGGACTTTTATTTTGAAAACACAAGCCCCAAATTGTTTACTATGCATTACTGGGCAACAACAGCATGAAAAATATTCAAAATCGCTTTAGAACACAAAATGCAAGATTTAAAGATTACACGTTTACTCATTTCCACTCTGAAGAGGCATAAGTAGGGCCAGACGGAATCTGTGGACGTTTTTTTTGCAATTTCTGCGGAGAATTTTGGTAAAAATCTGCGGATTTCTGCAGAATTATTTTGGGAGTCTCATAACTAAAACCTTAATATATGAAATAAAAAAAATACCTTTTTTAACTTTTATTTAATGTTTAAAATGCAATTCCAATTAGATAAACTTTATTTGGTAAACAAAGCAAGTCTCTCATATAATACTGTATATCTACTAAAAGACAGAAAAAATGACTTTACAAACTGCATTGTACATAAATCAGATGAACATTTTCATATTAGTCAATAATATTACTGTAATTAATTTAAAAACTGAATAAATTTAGATTTACACACATTTACTCATTTAAATAAATAGAATTAATGATGGGCTAAAAATCTGCAGAATTTTCCGCGCGCAGATTCTGTTTGGGCCTATAAGGCATGTTTAGTTATATCTTTTGTTAATTTATCACGTTTATTGTGAAATTTGATGCGTATGTTTCATCAAACACATGTAGATGCTAAATCGTGTCAAATCACTCAGCTCAACTGTCATATGTTCATGCAGAGGTTGATACTAAGTCCTGGCTGTTTTGTTTGACAATAATGCTTCAAAATTTAACGCCATTCATCTCTATCACTCTCTTTTGTCAAGTTTAATTATAATCTGGCCTTTATCCACAACAGATCTGGTGAGCAAAATAGGCTCTGGTTGCGTTTAGGTTTTCAACTATCTGTCCGTGTTCAGAGTACATCAGGTGTGCTCAACCCTGTTCCTGGACATCTACCTCCCTGCAGATTTCAGCTCCAACCCTAATCAAACACATCTGAACCAATTAATTAGGACATGAACAGCACTTGATAATTACAGGCAGGTGTGTTTTTATTTGGGTTGCAACTGAAATCTCCAGGAAAGTAGATGTAGAAGGCGTACATCATGCTCTGTGTGTGTATGTGTGTGTGTGTTTTCTGTAACAGCCCATTCACACGGGGCGTCAGTGTCAACACTTTCCATTCACTTTGAATGGGTGTCGTTAAGCATTGCCGAATTGAATTGTGGGTCCGTTGTCGCTGCATCAGCGGCGTTGCTCACTGCAGAAGTTGGGTTGCTGCTAGATCAGATACGTTTGCGGCTGGAAGTTAACGAGAATTATTTGTATTATTTATTAAATTTCCGATTTATTGTATTTTATTAATGTCTATCCTCACCCCAACCCTAAACCCAACTGTCACAGAAGAGTAAAAACAGTAGTTGTACCGAGTATTATTTATGTTATATATTAAATTACCAAATAAATTGTATTTTTTAACCCCTACCCCCAGCCCAACCCTAAACCCAACCGTCATAGTACTGTAAAAATATGAATTATTGTTATACAGTGTCATAAAAAAATGCCACTATATTAATGTGCATATCGCACTTCTGGCTGGCCGCATATGCGATCTAGACTTTACCCAGAAGTTGGGACTTTCTCAACTATTCAAGCGCCAACGGAAGCATCAGCCAATCAGATCGCTATATGCAAATACACCAGCTTAGACAGTAGCTGATTGCTGACTAATTTCATTGGCTAACGTTGCTATGACGATCGTGTCAGCCCCAACTTCAGACATGCCCACTGTTTCTGGGGATTTTTTGAATGTACTGAAGCCAAAAACCTACTACGTAGACATCAGAGGACAATTTAACTTATTAAACCAATGCAGTTTATGGCATCTTTTACCCAAAGTATGGCTTTGTCTATATCTTGATATTTTGTTATTTTTTAATATTTTAATTCAAATAGAAATAACCCTGCAATTTTTAGAGAGCAGGACTAATTGTTAACACCATGTAAACAATGAGCAGTGTGAGGAGAGATATCCCAGGATGTTAAAATAACCCAGGGTTAACCAAGTGAAGTATGAAAAGACAGAAGGTCCAGAATAACAACAGTTCACATTCTACAACACAACCAATGTAAAAAAAATGCTGGGTTGTTCAATCCAAATTGCAAAATATGGACAAACCCAACTTTGGGGTAAAGTTAGGTTTTAAAAAGTATAAAAATGTACTAAAAACTACTTTAGCTCATATTATAAAATTTTTTTAACTGTAGCTTCTTATCATTATAAAGTACACAACAGTGTCAAATTTCACATTCCATATATAATTATTTGATTTGATATTGTTATGATTATTTGTCATTTATTAATAAAACAGGAGGTTTTTATAAACTTCATGTCAACCACAGACCTTATTTCAATCATAAACCCAAACATGCTATTTTATACCTATACCTTTATTTAAAAAGGTGTAAGAAAGCACAAATATTTTAAACTAATATTTTCACAGTCGGAAGCTAGCTCTCTGCAACTCTCACATGGTCGCCTACTGAAGCTGGAAGTGGTGTTAGTGACAACAGCAGGGCAATAGTATCTGGATGCAGCCTTTATGATGCAAGCTGAGATTGTCAGACACAATGCACTCAATGGAGCTAGTGACGTCACTGTGATGAGTAGGGTTAGGGGTGGGGTTAGGTGAGCCCATTCAAAAGCATTGCATGCAGCTCAGATCGCATCTGCACCGAGTCTGCAGCCAGACCCCTCTCCAGCAGGGGGCACTCAACCTGCGGTCCTAACACCTTAGTATAGTGAAGGGGACTTTATACTGCTCAGTGAGCGCCGTCTTTCGAATGAGACGTCTGCAGTTGTTAATAATCCCAGGATGTACTTCGAAAAGTGTAGGGGTTTAACCCGAGTGTACTGGCCAAGTATTATTATTATTAATTTTATTATTATTATAATATGAGTTTAAAATAGGACAGCACAGTGGCGCAGTTGGTAGCACAATCGCCTTACAGCAAGAAGGTCGCTGGTTCTAGCCCCGGCTGGGGCATTTCTGTGTGGAGTTTGCATGTCTTCTCCCCGTGTTCTTGTGGGTTTCCTCCGGGTGCTCCGTTTTCCCCCACAATACCAAAATCATGTGGTACAGGTGAATTGGGTAAGCTAAATTGTCCATAGTGTATGTTTGTAAATGAGTGTGAAGGGCATGCGCTGCGTAAAACATTTGCTGGATAATTTGAAGATTTTTTTCCACTGTGGCAACCCCAGATTAATAAAGTCACTAAGACGAAAAGAAAATGAATGAATGTTTTGCTATAAAAGCCAATAATTTATTCACTTATTTATACAGTAAAAAAAATTCAAGCAGCTTCAAATAAATTATTCTTTAAAAACTAGTTTCACTTTTAAACAGATTGTACTGTATATACTGTACTGTATATGAGTCAGTATTATTAGCCTCCCTTTGAATTTTTATTCTTTTTTAAATATTTCCCAAATGATGATTAACAGAGCAAGAAAATTCTCACAGTATGTCTCATAATATTTTTTCTTCTGGAGAAAGTCTTATTTGTTTTATTTTGGCTAGAATAAAAGCAGTTTTAAATTTTTGAAAAACCCATTTTAAGGTCAATATTATTAGCCCCTTTAAGCTATATTTTTTTCAATAGTCTACAGAACAAACCATCGTGATATAATAACTTGCCTAATTACCCTAACTTGCCTAGTTAACCTAATTAACCTAGTTAAGCCTTTAATTGTCACTTTAAGCTGTATAGAAGTGTCTTGAAAAATATCTAGTCAAATATTATTTACTGTCATCATGGCAAAGATAAAATAAATCAGTTATTAGAGATGAGTTATTAAAACTATTATGCTAAGAAATATGTTGAAAAAATCTTCTCTCCGTTAAACAAAAATTGGGGAAAAAAATAAACAGGGGGGGCTAATAATTCTGACTTCAACTGTATAATATTGGCTGAATTTGTTTAATAGACCAGTCAATTCATCACATCAGCCATTCTGAATGATGACCGGATTTGCAAATAACCCCTTTAGTTTTAAAAGTATGTTCTTAACAAAGTACATGCCAGAATATTACTTTTATACTTTCACATATTAACTCTTTCAATATTTTATTAACTGAATTTTTAACAGAGTATGATTTGTTGTTTTTGCTTTGAGTTACATGGAAAATCTTTGTTGAAAGACAGTCATTTACATCTGTAACACAGAATAAAATATTTTTTTTACACTTCGGTGTCAGCTTTTAAATTCCCATCATATCTGAGAGTGTCCAAAGAGGACATACTGATGTACAGCTCTCTGAAAGACTGTGATATTGTCCATTCACAGATTGCAGTTGATGCAGGAGTGAACAGCAGGCCTGACAGGTAAATGACACTGATCATAGCGCCCTCACTTGTAATGTGTATCATTCCAGGCTCGGATCCAATTTATTCCCCTCTGGTGAGGAAGAGTAATTTATGGGAATGATGTGAGGTCAGCTGTGTGAAGGGTTCACGCTTGCTGCTGTTGCCACAGAAACAGACAAAGTGTAAACTCAGGCTCCGTGTGTGACGTGCGAATCCTTCATGCTTCAGGATGCTGATTAACCAATGCAGCGGTCTAACTGTCCCTGTGGTGTGCTTTGATGGATCCACCTAAGAGCAGGAGCAGTCGTTTGTCACATGAATGTGCAAGGCTTTAAGTGTCATATTGTTTCAGTTGTTTTGGCTGTCTAAAACCAGTCCATTACGCTGCAAATTGGTTATCATTTCATCACAAACATCATCGCAATCATGTAGCGCAAATAGTTTTACTGTCTACTGCACTTATTATTTCCTACGCTGTTATTTCCTATAGTTGATTATTTCTGTGATGAGGAAAACAGAGAGAAGTGCAGAATCAGCCCAGTCATAAAAATAGGAATAGACATATAATGTGGAATATATGGCATGGAATTTTGGAAAAAATTGAATCAAATGTACTTGATACGACAATTGTGGTTTCACAAAAAAACCTTTCATTGAAGATTTCTTTGAAGAACTACTTTTTTCTTAGAGTGAAGACAACTGGTAACACTTTACTTGAAAGGGGGTGTTTCTAAGACTGCTATGAAACCGTTATAATTATAATATAAACATTTGAGAATTTATTAAGACAACTGTCATTAAGTGTCATTCACTTAGTTATGTCATTTTAAATGCAAATGTGACATTGTTTCACATGTCTTTGTTATGACAACTTGACGAAACCAAATAATTGTAACCTGTCTTTGTTTTTGACATGGCAACTTGATACCAAGACAAGATAACTTGTCATTAAAAGTTTTTAAAATATAAATGGAGCTGTTAATAAAAAATTATAAAATCATTTGTAAAAGTACTGACAATTTTAATGAGACATTTTAAATCAAATTCATCTATTTGAAGAAAAAAATCTAAGGAAACTATGTTATGATAACTTGTCAAACAAATACATCACAACGTCTTTATCTTTGTCATGACAACTTGAAATGACCAAGACAACATAACTTGTCATAAAAAACTTTACTTACAGGGGGTGTTTCTAAGACTGTCATGAAGCCTTTTTAATCATGAAATGACAGGTTATGAATACATATGAGAATTTATTCATGCTTATGACAAATGTCATTACTGTAAGTGTCATTTACTCAGTTATGTCATTTTAAATGCAAATGTAACATTGTTTCAGATGTCTTTGTGTTTGACATGACAACTTGATACCAAAACAACATAGTTGTCATAAATCTGTCATAAATGTTATTAAATATTAATGACGCTGTTAAAAAATTATAAAATAATTTGTCAGAGTATTGACAATTTTAATGAGACATTTTAAATTACAATTTTAGATTGCTCCACTGTGGAAAAAAGATGATCAGAAAAACATTCATGACAGTTATAACGGCCTAATGACAATCATGTTTATGACAGGTTATGTTATCTTGGAAATGTCAAGTTATCATAACAAAGACACTGACAGGTTCTGTTGACTTGGTTGTCATTAGCATGCATGAAATATCCCTCATATTAATTTTGTATCATGATTATAAAGGTGTCATGACAGCCTTATGAACACCCCCTTCATGTAAAGTGTTACCAAAAAAGTTCTGCTATAAAGAAACTTTTGAAGAATGAAAAGTTTGCATGGATTAAAGATTTTTCATAGTTCAAAGCCAAATAAGAACTGAACTAATCAATTCACTCAGAGCTAGTGTGTGCCATCAAAATCTATTTAACACTTCCATGTACGACATCCTTAATGACATTTTTGTCCTAAGAAGTTGTGGTGTGAGGACACTGTTGGAGTTGTTCTGTTAATTAATTTAATTAACCTTTTGTGGCAATTTTGCCTGTGTTAATGAAAATAGCATAAATTGTAGCAAAACTGTGTATTTTTATTGAAATTGAAATAGTTCACCATCATTTGCTTTCATAAATCTATATTTTACACAAAAATATTTGTGTAACAATGTTGCCTTAACTCCTGGAGGGCCACAGCTCTGCACAGTTTAGTTCAAGCCCTAATTAAACACACTTAATCAAACTAATTGAGTGCTTTAGGCTTGTTTGATACCTACAGATAGAAGCAGGGCTGGAACTAAACTCTGCAGAGCTGCAGCCCTTCAGGAATTGAGTTTGACACCCCTGCCTTAAGTGTATAGCATTTGGAGTCTCGCTAACTTTCACATGTATGCTGTTCTGTTTCTGCCTCCAGATGCCAGTTAAAAGGCGTAAAATGAGCAGCTGAATTAAATAAACAAAAGCTTAAATAAAATTGAGCACAGATCACAGTACAAGGTTGTGCTTTTGCAGGCTGCCACAAATACAGCAACAAACGAAAGCATTTCTTAGAAAGTACTTGTTTTAAGCACCATAAAATCTGAAAGAATGCCTGTTTATGGTGCATTATCTCCAGCGTTCAGTGCCAAAAACTGAGAAGAGAGAAAAGGATGGATTGTAGTTAAAACAGCAAAGCTAAAAGTCTCTCCAAAGAAAGTAGTGTGCTGCTATCATTATCCTCAGACATCTAACGGGAAAAAAATAAAATAAAAGGAAACGATGTGATGACAACTTGTCAAACAAAACATCACAACGTCTTTATCTTTGTCATGACAACTTGAAATTACCAAGACAACATAACTTGTCATAAATCTGTCATAAAACACTTTACTTAAAGGGGTGTTTCTAAGACTGTCATGAAACCTTTATAATTATGAAATGTCAAATTATGAATAAATATGAGAATTTATACATGCTTATGACAACTGTCATTAAGTGTCATTCACTCATGTCATTTTAAATGCAAATGCGACATTGTTTCAGATGTCTTTGTTGACAACTTGACAAAACCAAAAAATCGTAACCTGTCTTTGTGTTTGTCATTAAATGTTATTAAATGTTAACGACGCTGTTAAAAAAATTATACAATAATTTGTCAGAGTATTGACAATTGTTATGATTATCAGCGATCTAGCGGCTGCAGATCGCTGACGGACTACAAATCTGCCATTACGTGGACTACAACTCCAAGCATGCACTACAAACATGAGTTCCTCATCCAGATTGATTACAAACTCACACAGCTAAAGCTGCTTAAGCACCCATTACATGGACTATTTATACAGCACACACACACACAGACATGGCTGAGTCTGGTTGTTACCTGTACACATTACGAAGCGTTTCTCCTTGCCTTGCTTTGCCGTGTTTGATTCTTTGCCTTGTTTATTGTTTTCTGATGCTAGCCGCCTGGATCGACCTCTTTGCCTGTTTTTGACTTCTCTTTTGGATTGTCCACATAATACTGTGCTCCTGTGATCGACCCTTGCCTGCCTGACCATTCCTTGTGTAATAAAGACTCAGCAATGTCTGTGTGTGTGTGTGTGTGTGCTGTATAAATAGTCCATGTAATGAGTGCTTTAGCAGCTTCAGCGGTGTGAGTTTGTAATCAGTCTGCATTAGGAACCGGTGTGTGTGGTGCATGCTTAGATTTGTAGTTCATGTAAGCGGCGGATTTGTAGTCCATCAGCAATCTGCAGCCGCTAGATTGCTGATAATCATAACACAATTTTTATGAGACATTTTAAATCACAAATTCAGATTGTTCCACTGGAAAAAGATGATAAGAAAAACATTCATGACACAGTTATAATGGCCTAATGACATTAATGTTTATGACAGATTTATGACAAGTTATGTTATCTTGGAAATGTGAAGTTGTCATGACAAAGACATTGAAAGGTTTTGTTGACTAAAGGCCCGTGCACACCGGGACGCTTTTTGCTCGCGTTTTCCATCAACGTTTAACGCCTCATGACTAAATAAATGGCGCCAATGTAATCATGCACAGCAACACGCCAGGCGTAAAAGCGTCATTTTTTAAAGAAACGCCTCATGCTCGTTTTTTTGTTTTAACGCGCTGCATCAAAACCCTCTCCACCAATCAGATTGGCACTTTTGTTCACGTGCACAGAGCTGCTGAAGTTACAGTAAACAGCACTTGGAGGCGCTCATGCGCAAAACTGTCGATGAGAGTGCACATTGAAGAAGATGCCCAGATGCGATGTGAACATGGAGCTGCTTATTGCACTGGGGAACAATAATCACTTCTTCATAACTAGAGATGGAGCTGCTACTTGAATTATCCATGCTTGTTCAAGTCGCCAGTAACTTTAACAACAAGCGTGTTAACTTTCTCTCTTCTTCTTCTTCTGTGTTACAAGCGGGTGTCAGAAGCTTAAAGTTGTGTAGCGCCATCTAACGTCCAGGAGTGATTTTGCATATACTCTTCTGCTTGACGCTAGTGAAAATCGCTTGGGTTTGAATCCGGAAAAACGACTCGTAAAATACTGATGATAAACGCAAACAAAAAGTGCCCCGGTGTGTACGAGCCTTTACTTGTCATTAGCACACATACATATTCCATCATATTCATTACATGTGTCATGTTATGATTATAAAGGTGTCATGACAGCCCTATAAACAGTCACTTCAGGTGAAGCGCTACCAAAAAAAGTTCTGCTATAAAGAAACTTTTGAAGAATGAAACGGTTGAATGGATGTTAAACTGGATGATTTTTCATAGTTCAAAGCCAAATAAGAACCTTTATTTTTGACATTGCAGGACTGAACACCTAATCTATTCACTCAGTGCTATTGTGTGCTAAACTGCAAATTTAACACTTCCACATACTGCATCCTTATTGACATTTTTGTTTTTTTAAGTCCCAAGCACCAGTTGAATTGTCCTGTTTATAAATTTGATAAATATTTTGTGACAGTACAAATGTGTTTTTTGTTTTTATTAATGGTAATTTTTCACCCTCATTTGCTTTCATAAATCTATATTTTATGCAAAAAAAAAAAGTTCCTCTCTTGATGTTCAGAATGTTGCTTTATTTATATAGCATCTGGAGTCTCATTATCTTCCACTTGTATACTATTCTGTTCCTGTCTCCAAACGCAAGTAAAAAAGATGTAAAATGAGCAGCTGAATTAAATAAAAGCTTTTGAATATAGCTGAAAATAAAATTAAGCACAGGTCACAGTGCAAGGTTGTGCTTTTGCTGGCTGCCAAAACTACAGCAACAATTGGAAGCCTTTATAGAAAGTACTTGTTTTGAGCACCAGAAAATCTGATAGAATGCCTGTATATGGTGCATTATCTCCAGCCTTCAGTGCCAAAAACTGAGAACAGAGAAAAGGCATGAATTGCAGTTAAAACAGTAAGGCTAAAATTCTCTCCAGAGAAAGTAGTGTGCTGCTATCATTATCCTCAGACATCTATCGGGAGATGTATTCACAGTAAGATACGAGCATCCATCTGTTATTAATTAACCTCAGGCCGCTTCATGTCATCTGCCCACACATTAAACTCTGACAGGTGAAGCACTGACAAAAGACGGTCAGTATGACACTGTGAAGCGATTCAGTATTGCGTAAGAATCAAAAGTATAATACTGACTTCCACATTCATAGATATGAAGACATATCATCACCTTGGAATTCTAAGGTTCTATCTGCGTTCTGAATGATTTTGAGATATTGAGCTTCAAAGTTTTTGCATTCCATATAGCAAACAATATGTGTGTAACATTTGTTTTTTAAATAAAAAGTCTTAAAATGTAAACAACCTATAAAAAAAACATCCCATAATGTAAATAAGTTGTCAATTAATACGAATATGTCAATAACTCAATTTTGACAAAAATGTGACGATATTCATAATGTCCAGTGCCCAGGTATATTAACGGCTGTCCAAGTATATTTAGTGACACATTTTGTTTTACCATTATTATCATCCTTTTACACTTTTTTGTATCTGCCCAATATAAACAAACACCCACGATCGATTAGGTAGTGGAAAATCTTCTCTCCTTTACCCTCCTTTTTATACTGCTCTTTCTCAGTCTCTCCAACACAATCTCACAGCAATTCATAACATTTTGATTAGTGGCTAATTCATATGAATTTAATCTAATTCGTGCAATTTAGTACGATTTCATCATCCCCCAATGACGGTTGGGTTTAGAGGTGGGGTTAGATGCCACGGCTCATTTTTAAAATTGTACAATTTCGTACGACTGAACTCTGAACGACTGAACGTATGAATTTGTACGAATTAGCCACTAAACTGACAAACTGTAAAATACATACGTTTTCTCGTGAGATCAGGCTGGTCTCACATGCTCTGCAGACCAACAGAGACCCGCACCTTTTTGCATCCGGCCGGCGTTTCTAAATCTACTAAAATGTCTGGGATTTGGTTTTGCTTTTGTTTTCTAAGCTGTCGTTAATTTTATATATATATATAATAATTTATTCTTTAATTTAAACGACTCAGAAAAACTTTACTAAATACTCCGAGAGAACAAAATTACATCTAAATTGCCTGCAGAATATTTGACCACCAATAGAATGGGTAATCAACTCGTTTGTCTCATTTAAATAATCTACACCTTTTAATCTTGTAATTATTATAATTTTTAGAGCTATTGTCTGTTTTTATTCCTTTTTCTGTTATTTATTTCTCATTTGCTGTATATTTTATTATTTTTGTCAATATATTACATATTTTATGCATCTAAAATGCTTTGGCAATACTGTACCAAATGTCATGCCAATAAAAATGGGAGATAGAGAGAAGCAGATTTGACCTGTCAGTAGGTGCACATGGCTCCTGAATAGCACAAAAGAGAAATAGTGGATTTATTTTTTAATTATTTCAACATTTTTTTTACTTTAACCCATTGAAAAAAACATGTTTAAAACAGATAATAATAGAAATAGTGTTAAAAATCAAATTATGCTGTGTTTGTAGTATATAGTTATTTATGTGCTGTGGGTAAATGTGTGTTTCAATCTGGCTGCCACCGCAAGTATATTTCAAACCTGTGGGAAGCACTGATGTAATATTCTGTGGTAAAGTAAATACTTCAGAAAAATTGATTTTCTACATTAGATTATTACGTTTTTGATTATTTTAATTTAAAATATTAAAGAGCAAAATGGATTTCATACAGTATTGCCCTATACACTGTAAATTACATATATATATATATATGAAGAGTTCAGATGCAAAAACCTCTAAGTGCTGTCTGAAATTTCCATCGAAAATGAACATTTTTCTTAACCTCCTTTGTTTAAGTTGATTTATTTCACTTTAAAGACCATGAAAAGAACTTATTTGTTGGCATAAAAGTGAAATTACTAAACCTACACATAGGAGCCAGATAAAAATGCTCATTTTAGAAGAAAATTTCAGACGGCATTTAGAGGTTTTTGCATCTGAACTCTTCATATATATATATATATAAAATAAAAAGCAGTTTTGAATTTTTTTACAATATTTTTCTTTTTTTTTTTTTTATACACTATTTCTATTATTATCTGTTTAAAACATGTTTTCTTCAATGGGTTAAAGTAAAAAAAAATGTTGAAATAATAAAAAAATAAATCCACTATTTCTCTTTTGTGCTATTCAGGAGCCATGTGCACCCACTAACAAGTCAAATCTGCTTCTCTCTATCTCACATTTTTATTGGCATGACATTTGGTACAGTATTGCCAAAGCATTGTAGATGTATAAAATATGTAATATATTGCCAAAATTAGTAAAATATACAATAAATGAGAAATAAATAACAGAAAAAAAGAATAAAAACAGACAATATCTCTAAAAATTATAGTAATTACAAGATTAAAATATGTAGATTATATAAATGAGACAAATATATATATACAGTTGAAGTCAGAATTATTAGCCCCCCTCAATTATTAGCACCCCTGTTTATTTTATTTTTTTACTAATTTCTGTTTAACGGAGAGAAGATCTTTTCAACACATTTCTAAACATAATAGTTTTAGTAATTCATTTCTAAAAACTGATTTATTTTATCTTTGCCATGATGACAGTAAATAATATTTTACTAGATCTTTTTCAAGACACTTCTATACAGCTTAAAGTGACATTTAAAGGCTTAACTAGGTTAATTAGGTTAACTAGGCAAGTTAGGGTAATTAGGCAAGTTATTGTTTAATGATCGTTTGTTCTGTAGACTATCGGAAAAAAAATTAGCTTGAAAGGGCTAATAATTTTGTCCCTAAAATGGATTGTAAAAAATTCAAAACTGGTTTTATTCTAGCCAAAATAAAACAAATAAGACTTTCATATTATCAGACATACTGTGAAAATTTCCTTGCTCTGTTAAACATCATTTGGGAAATATTTTAAAAGAAAAAAAATTCAAAGGGGGGCTAATAATTCTGATTATCTTAATTATTCTAATTATATATATATATATATATATATATATATATATATATATATATATATATATATATATATATATATATATATATATATATATATTCATTTACAACTGTACTAAATAATTGGAATTTTCCATAACCCATGCTTGAAAGGTGTTTCTCCATTTATTTATGTATTATGTATTTGCAATTTGGGACATTGATCTCATCTCTCGCAACCATTGATGCTTAAATTTTGCACAGTTCAACAAAGTGGCTTTTATTGACATTTTAGTAGACCGAAACGCTATATTTTCTTGGCTGGTCATGCAAATTATGATGTAAACAAGCAGGTAATGAGGTCACCTTTTTCTTTTACTTTACAGATTTAATTCTTATGATCTATTACATTTATTATGCACATCTAATGAAACTGAACTCATTGTGTCTTGCGCATTCATATAACAAATGAGTGTCTTACACAGAAAATAGTTTTCTTGCACATTGCTAAATGGAAAGACCTTCAGTTCAGCTACAGAATCTTATCAATGAGACAACTGATGAGGTGTTGGGATCTAAGAATCCTTCTTATAACAACATTGAACATAGGAAAAAAAACATTCCTTTACTTCTGGCAGCACATTTGTCCTCTCGCTGTCCATATCTACAGCTTGGATTCTTATCGCTTTGACTAATTCAGGCCATTATGAGGATGTTTGGGCAGAAAAAAGAGAGGTTAGCTCGATATCAGGCCCACGGAGCTTATTCAAATCCTTTATATCTCATCACGCTCTCTCCAATTGTCCCCAGAGAAAAAAAAATGTTGTAATCAAATAAGGGGTGAGAAAGCAATCTGTAATCCGCAAAATTGATTGTGCCGGAACGCAAACATCAACTTATTTATTTAAACATAATCTTCAAGTGTATCTTGAACAGCACAAAGCAATCTTGAATGAATGCATAATTCATTTCATGTTTCAATCACCATTCCTTAAACGACAACAGTTAAAAATATTTTCCCAGAGTCAAATGGAGGGGGGGGGGGGGGTCGTTGCATATTTGAGCTCAATTCACACAGAGCCACAAGCAGAAAGTGCGCAACACATTTCATCCACATTTCTTTCTCTCTCTCGCTTCAAAAGCACAATCCATCTTGAGATTGCGCTCATCCTTTCTGATTCCCAACAGAAACCACAGCTGAGGTTGAAGGAGAAGGGAGGCGTAAACATCTATAATTTGTTATAAATAATGCAACATCATGTCTCCATGTCCCTAAAGGTGTTAAAACAGACACAAAGATGTGCATTTACGCAAACAAACACACACACAAATCAATAGTTTGTGGCAAAAGTAGAGATAGAGGTCATCTGCGCACGTACAACATTTTACCTCCATTTACCTTGTTCGTTTGAGATGGATGTTAGTAATTACATGGCTAAATGAAAGGGGTGAAAGTGTATACCTGAAATGAACAAGTTGGTAATAAGCTGAAAGCTCGGCTGTTCTTTGTGGCCTTCAGCAAATTGAGATCTCTAAAAGGAGTGCGGAAATTTAATTTACAAAAAGGACACAAGCTTTAATTAAAACTGAAACGAGATTCACGTAGAGGTTTTCATTCATGAGCATGAGCCACTTTTTCTCCCCTCCCAATTTTTATTTTTATATACTGTTTTTCCAATCATCTCAACTTTTGTGAGGATCAGGTGGTTTATCTCAGTTATTGAAGTAAACCTGACGCATCAGGGAATTACAGCTTTAGCAAATGCATAGTGTAATGGGGGAGGGTTTCTGTATATACTGAATGCTTGTATGGTACGTGTATGTTGTTGGTTTCACTCACCACGACAGGTGCAAATCCTGATAAACCATCAGGTGGGCAATGCATATTTTCTTATAAATTGTAGGGCCATCTTATCGCATTAATAATACATTTTTTTGTCCAAACAGCAGACACCGGTGCTCATTGTTTGCTAGACGAACTTCGCTAATATCTCTTGTTTTGTTAATCTCATTCAGAGCAGAGTGTAATTCCCCACACGATTCTCCGCAGAATACATCTGACCTATTTTTTTTTTTTTTTTAGAATGAAGTTATAAAAAGACTTAGTGCATACAAAAACTAAAGAGAATGATTCATTTGAGTGAGAGGGAAGTGATAAAAAGGTTTGTAAAATTCTTTGTTTTCAACTCTAAATGCCTTCATTGGAGTCAAAAAGTCTGAAAGCTTATTGAAAATTAGATATATAATTTATATTTAAAGAATCTGGAAGTTCATGCATTTGGATTACCCAACAAAAACAATGCAAACTGACCATTTAACTGCTTTTTTCTTTCCTTTATTAAAGACAAAGCTTAAAACATTTTTTTGTATTTTATTTAAACCCAATTTAAAAGGATTTATAGTGAAATGTAGTATGAAATTGAACGTTTCCGTTCATTTCCCCATAGTGGAAGTTTTTCCACATAGCATTGAAGTTCCCTTCCCGCTGGGGAACCGAGGGTGGAACGGAAATGCTATGTTCCTTTGCCACAGTGATTGAGCCTTAGCTGACAGCTTTAGTTCGGCTTTTCAGCAAGAAAAGGTACTTAGCATTGCGTGGCTGGCATCTTTATCCACAGCTGATTGTGATTGCTGCCAGCTGCATACGCTTACGCCTCCAATTCATTGGCATTTCATTGGCCCGTTTTATTACTCTTTCAGATGATTGGCTTTCAGGCGAAATTCCCATAGTAGAAGTTTGTCTACATAGCATTTCCGTTACGTAGTAACCGTTTCGTTCACATACTACTACTCAACCGATGTAGAAAATGCTGCGTTGTTCAATCCAAAATGTAAAATATGGACAAACCCAACGTTTGGGTTAAAGTTACAGTAGGTAAAACATTTTTTAAAGTGTAATAAAAAATGACTTTAGATCATATTATACTGTACCTATTTTCTTTTACTGTAGCATCTTTTCATTATAAAGTACACAGCATCTTGTATGTATTTTACATCAAAGGTATTATTATTTGATTTTATTTAATATTATTATGATTATTTGTAGGGCAACACGGTGACTCAGTGGTTAGCACTGTCGCCTTACAGCAAGAAGGTCGCTGGTTCGAGTCCTGGCTGGGTCAGTTGGCATTTCTCCTGTGTGGAGTTTGCATGTTCTCCCTGTGTTGGTGTGGGTTTCCTCTGGGTGCTCCAGTTTCTCCCACAGTCTAAAGACATGTGCTATAGGTGAATTGAATAAACTAAATTGGTCGTAGTGTATGTGTGTGCATGTGAGAGTGTATGGGTATTTCCCAGTACTGGGGTTGCAGTTGGAAGGGCATCCACTGTTTACGTAAAATATATGTTGGATAAGTTAGTGGTTCATCCGCTGTGGCGATCCCTGAAGAATAAAGAGACTAAACCAAAGGAAAATGAATGAATGAATGAATGAATGAATGGATGTTTCAGATTTGGGACCCCGATGTTAATGAATGTGTGCACATATTTAGTCTGTGGTTTTTGTTGTTGTCATGATTTTGTTCTTAACTGAATCCACTTTCAGCTTTCTGTCTGACTCAAAACAAACAGAGAATGCAATATAAATCTTTTCCGACATCTCTTCTACCTTGTAGTCCTTTAATGTCCTTTTTTATCCTCTTTCCTTCTATCCTTATCCTGTTTTTAAACTAGCTTGCTTCCTTCTCTATTACTCTTTCTGCTATCAAACTCCATCATCTCTCCTCGTTCTCTCTTTCTCTTTCTCTCTCTCTCTCACTCTCTCTCTCTCTCTCTCTCTCTCTCTCTCTCTCTCTCTCTCTCTCTCTAATAATAGCCTCCTGCCTGCTGAATGTCCTGCAGAAGATCTGCAGGGTCCACTTCTCTAACAGAAGTGCTACGCTACTCATCTGCTACTGTGGAAACAAGACTCGGCATGAAGCCAGGAACTCAAGCAGAAATGAGCCACTCTCCAAATGCATTGTTCATCATCTTGGCCGTTTTTTTTCGTTAATAAGTTTCTTAAGCGGCTGTGAGACATTTGTTAGGCTGCTCCCATTCTGCTCCGTCTGATCGGATTTTATTGCTAATAAAACAACTGATACGACAGCAAGAGTTTGGCACACCTTCATGCGGATATAATGACTAATGAATCTCCTTGCAGTGTGAGACATGACGCCTCTCGAGTCTCTGAACAAACCATACTTCATATAGAAAGTGTCTGTCAAAGAAAGATTCTAAGTACCAAACACTTAAACCAAGTGTTTAATCAAATAAAAAAGCTTATATTGTAGAAACTCATAATCAAATGTGAGATGAATATGGATGATACTGTAACTAATAGCTAATAGACAGACGTCAAAACATTAAGACCAGTCACATATGAATCAATTATCATTGATCTTCTTCTAACAAGGCCACATAAAGTCTGAGCAGACCTGATGGTGAGCAAACAGTAAGTTTTCGTAATCAAGGATATGGGAAAAATGGAGAGGAATAAAGATTGAGTAACTTTGGCTTTAGGCTAAATGATTATGACGAATGGGTCAGAGATCTCTAAAATGGGTCACTTCGGGTCAGCAATGGTAAGACTTTAGCAAAAGATGGAAAATCCACAAACCAACAGGGTGTTGGTCACTCATCAATGAACAAGGGCAGTGAAAACTATCCCAACAAATTCGAGCCAACAGAAGGTCAGCTGTGACATGGTGGGTCACACAAAGTATTAATGGTTAGATAAACAGTAGATAACACCGAGGCTCTTCATTTATATGCAGTGCAAATTTAGTCCATTTGGTAATACTTTACTTGAAGGGGGTGTTCATAAGACTGTCACGAACCTTTATAATTATTAATAGTGTAAATTTATACTTATGCATAGTGTAAATGAGATTTTATGCATGCTTATGACAGCTGTCAGTAAGTGTCAATTTGCTCAGATATTTTGTCAAAAACATCACAAACTGTTTTTATCTGTCATGACAACTTGAAATTACTGGGGACAACATAACTTGTCATAAACATGATTGTCATGAGGCCATTATTGTTGTGTCATGGATATTTTTTATGATCACCTTTTCACCTTTATTTGTCATAAAAATGTCTCATTAAATGTGTCATTACCATGTAAAATTATTGAGCATCATTAATATTTAATGACATTTTAATAACATATTCAGCTTGTACCACTGTAGTTGAGGTCAAAAAATATTAATGATGGTGTTATAAAATTCAAGACATCTTAAAATGGCTTCACAGCTATCATGTTTATGACAGATTTATGACAAGTTTTGTTGTTTTAGTAAAAACAGGTTGTGGTGTATTTGACATAGAAGGAAGAGCATGTGTGGAGACGCCGACATAGAAAACAACAACAATGGAGGAAACTTGAAGTAGGAGAGTGGTTAGTGGTCGACGGCAGAAGTTACCTGCCTTCTTGCCCTGTTGGGAGATGAGTCAGTGGAGGACACCATATATAAATCATAGGCGCAAGCTGCGGTGACGGCCCTTTCCCTCCTCCGCCTCAAAATCATTTTAAAATTGGGCAACCTTCGCAGAGCTAAAAGCAAGACAATTTCTTCCATCGTGGCTAGTGTCGTGCAGATGCTAGAACCCGCCTTTACACATGAGCGACATCGTAAATTGTATGGCAAGTGTAAACACATGAATCGGATATGGATCACAATTAAAAAAACGTGTAAATGGACAGGCAAAAAATATAAGATATAGGCAACAAATCGGAATTGGGCATCAAGACCTGACAGTGTAAACAGGGCCTTAATGAAAGTTGTTATAAGCATGCATAAACTCTCATTCACATTTATAGCATGTGTCATGTCATGATTATAAAGGTTTCATGACAGTCTTATGAACACCCCTTCAAGCAAAGTGTTACCATATATTTTTGTACATGTTAATTCAACCATAATGGTAATTCAAAGTGCTTTACATAAACAGGAATAAAAGAAACAAGAATAAGAAAATAAAAAGAAAGAATAAAAATGATTGAAACAGATAAAACTGATTAAAATGTGTTAAAACAGGTTTTAAAAGAATGAAAAAGAAAAGAAAGACATAATAGTGCGATCTGTCAGACGTAGCACAGTGTTCATTCAGTAAAGGCACAGCTAAACAGATGTGTTTTCAGTCTTGATTTAAATGTACCTTATATTGGAGCACATCTGATCATTTCTGGAAGCTGATTTCAGCAGCCGGGGGCATAGTGGCTGAAGGTGGATTCTCCCTGCTTTGACTGAACTCTTGGAGTTTCTAGTTTATATGATCCTAAAGATCTGAATGATCTGTTAGATTTGTGTTCAGTGAGCATATCTGTAATGTACTGTATTGAGGTCCTAGGCCATTTAGTGATTTATAGACAAGTAATAATACTTTAAAATCTATTCTGAATGTAACTGGGAGCCAGCGTAAAGACCCGAGGACAGGTGTGATGCGCTCTGATTTCCTGCTTCTGGTCAGAATTCTGGCTGCAGTGTTCTGGATGAGCTGCAACTGTCTTTTTGGGAAGGCCAGTGAGAAGTCCATTGCAGTAATCCACCCTACTGCTGATAAAACCATGAACACATTTCTCTAAGTATCGCTCTACTAAGCATCTAATTTTTGCAATGTTTTTGAGATGATAGTATGCTGCTTTGCTTACTTTGACATGACTACTGAAACTCAAATCTGACTCCAGAATAACACCAAGATTTTACTGATCATATTTTTTGTTGTTTGACCCCTAGAGCCAATGGACGCATTCACCTTGGGAACCTCATCTCTGTTCCCAAATGCAATGACTTCAGCTTTCTCTTTGTTTAACTGAAGAAAGTTTTGGCACATCCAACTGTTAATTTCATCAATTCATTGGCAGAGGGTGTCAATGAGGCTGAAGTCACTAGGCAGTAAGGCTGCGTAGATCTGAGTGTTATCAGCATAGCTGTGGTAGAAGATTTGGTTCTTTCTCATTATTTGGCTCAGTGGGAGCATATAAAGTTTGAACAGGAGAGGTGCCAGAATTGAACCATCAAGGTGAAAAATGTTAGTGGTCCTCTGCGCTAGTAATATGACTAAAACTATGAATGTGCACACACTGATATGCTCATCTAATCAATGAACAGAGTGTTACAGTAAAACACAAGACTAAAACGTAGTCAAAAGGATAAAAACGATCATTCATTTTTCCTGTAATCTGCTGCATTGCTCTGTTGATTCCTTAAATGAGTGGATTGGAGATGGGCATTCAGTCCTGTTACTGATGCAGCAGACCTTTCAGCTTTCTGTTTGTGTCAAGCCATTTTCATTGACGAAATTAACAGTGTTCATATGGACATACATTTGACACATTACTAGCGAGAAAATGTGTCTGCCACACTGCACATATTGTTCAGGAATTATTAATTGTTCACACTAACTCAGCATCTGTGGGATGTGCTGAACTGACAAGAATATACAACCCATGGTGTCTTGACCTCACAACCTAGAGGGTTTGAATGATCTCCTGTTAACATTGCGGTGCCAGATACCACAGGGCTTCTTCAGCTTCAGTGATTTAGAGCAGTTTTGGCAGCATGCAGTAGATCAGAGGCATATCATCCAGGAGGTTATAAAAGGAGATTTATAATTTGAGGGACTATTTCATAGTTCCTAGAACTAGTTGCAGAAGTATCCAAAGTTTGGCATTTTTGCACTTCAGGAACTAGGAATGATTGATGAAAACATTTTGGAAGAACTAGCTCCAACTTCAGATTAAGTTCTAACCCAGCACAACAGGACCTTGTACAAGTGATGCAAGTCTACAATGATTAAGCAAATACATTAAATATGAAACACCAGCACAGTATTTAAAAGTTACACAGATAGAAAGCTAATGTTTAATGTACTATAGGGTTGTAAAAAGTATCAAGTTCTGCACCAATTGGTAGTAAAATAATTTAAAAACATCCATTTCCAACTTACATTTGCAACATAGGTTCATTCTGAAAACCGTAGTCCTATATACATTTCTGGAGATCGCGAATAGATGTATGGACGGCTTCCCATTGTTACCAGTTTGTCGAGTTAGCTCGACATGTATGTCGGTGGTCTTGAGATGCAAAGAGGAGTTGACCAGGACGATGGGGTTTGAGTTTGGCAAAGAACGGTTCCAGAAAGCGGTTAAGACAAAAACAGAAGCCAGAAAATAAAATAAACAAGTAAATAACAGGGTGAGAATGTGGTTAAATCTGAAAACGTGGTAAAAATCAGACGAGGGCTTTTCTTTTTCTGGATTGCTTTTGAAAACATTGTGGTTGGGTTTAGGGAAGTGGATGGGCAGGTCAATTGGTGCTTTTGAAAACACTATTGGTTGGGTTTAGGGAAGGAGGAGGGTGGGTCAGTTGATCAGTCATTTAGTCAACAGCGGCCTCTGGTGGATTTACGCCAGAACAGCAGGTGTAAATGGCACTCCCTAGAGAAATTTGAGATCTCAAAAGGCATACAAAGTGGCCTCTGGTGGATTCGCAAAAACGTACCTCCTGGGAAGTATTTGGTGCTCTCTGGAAATGTGTTCTTTTTTAAAGGGTCACGAAACACCAAAACACTTTTTTTGAGCTGTTGACAGTCATATGTGTCCCACGCTGCTATAAACACTATTAGGACACATATATTGCACTAAAAAGTGAAAATTGGTTGTTTTTGCGTTATTTTGAGCAAATTCGTTCTTCCGGTTTGAAACGAATTTTTGAAGCTACGTCACGGCCATGAGATACATAGGTGTAAATCCAGAGTGGAGAATGGCTGTCTGTCTTTTCGAGGACATAGTGACGTCTCTGAGTGTGCGGCATTAATTCATGAGAAAGACGTGCTTCAAACCAATCAGCGCGCTCTATTGTGTATGACGTGAAACTTCATTAATATGCATGATAGCTCCGAAGACTGTTTACCAGTTTACGCTGTTCAGACGGCAGAGAGACGCCACGTTGTGTTGCCAAAACAAGTGAAAGTACAAGAATTTCAAGACAAGAGTCGTAGATGTTGCGTTTATTAGTGTGTTGCAACGAAGGTTTTGTTTTCATTTTCCCTCTATGAGAGAGCAGCTGGACTCACGTGTGGATTGCAGTGCACGCGACACGCGACAGAAACGCGTTTGTAAGGAACATTTTTACCCAAGAGCTTTTTCTCATCTGGAAATGGTGAAATCCAGATTTGCCGCTCGTCTCCTTTTAATAAAAAGACACAGCTCCAGTTTGATTGTCTGTCTACAGATTTGGTAAGTGTTTGCAGTGCAGTGCCCTTTGTTTAAATGGTGCTCTCCGAGTGTAAACATGTAAACACAAACTATTCCCGTCGTGCAGGATTTTCGCTGCATTTTGTGACAGGATAGTCTATACACACACGGCTTTCTGACGCTACCTACCTACCGAGTACATAAGTTACAGAGAAATGCGGAGGATTTTTTTTTCTCTCATTCGCCATGCGGTATCAAATCAGCCTCTGTGCGTTTGTTTTGCCTGTGAAACTTAGCGCGTGCCCAAATGGAAACTGCCTTCTATGCAAATTCTACCCTCTTTCCCTCCCCCGACACTCCCACACTCCCAGAGCTGGACACGCCCAACTTTCCTGACTTTTTTCAAAAGAGAGGTGTGAAAACACCCTGCTGAGACAGGGGGTTTCGTGGCCCTTTAAGCCTCAATGTTTTGTAAAACTACAAGTTGTTAAAAGTGAATTAGTCCTTCTTTCTGTTCTTTCAGTCACATAACTTATATGTCCTTCTCCATTGTACTGAAACCTACAACACACAATGAAAACACAGCCTGGATCACGTCTTTAACATCCTCCAGGTGCTTATTGTATGCCACACTTGATGTTGCTGTCAGCCGTCTTACGTCACTTCAGAGTTCGAAGTGATGGTGTGATTACAATCAGGAAAATGGCCTAGAAATGTAGTTCTCTGGGGCCAGCGTAGTGGTTAGCTATAGCCATGTACTATAATTAGATGGATTAAAGTTCTCTGTTGCTATGATGGATTTCCGTCACTTGCTGGGTTTCCGTTTGTCCTTGTAATAAATGTCTTAATTTTAGCTCGATTAGGTCTTAAAATAAAGAAAGAGGAGTTGTGTTTTCAGGATGAGATCAAAGCCTGTAACAGAGCGAAAGTACGTTCCTCTTTCTTAAGAGTTCTGTATAATCGCTTCACTGGGGATCCACTCCAGATTTTGTATTCCCACTCACTGAAAAGCTGCTCTGTTCATTCCATTTAAAAGTTATTTGTGTTTATTTTTTATTTTGTACAGAACATCTATATTGAACACTCTATTATTTAACTATATATGTCTATATATTTAAGGGTTTAATAAATATAATTGCACAAACATGTTCAAACGTATACCTGAAATATGTGCATGTTTCATGTTAAAAGTGTTATATGTAAGTTTTTGATTCTACTAAGGCATTAAAATAACAAATATTTTTTTAAACGTGCCAGGTTAATATAATTGTTTAACAATAGCTTTTAAAATACACAAACTGGCTATATTGGTTTAAAGCATTACTTCTTTAAATTCTGTTGGTCTCAGCTATTTAAATAAAGTGTTAATTAAAGCAGTTTTTCTCAACCACGCTCGTGGAGGACCACCAATACTGCATGTTTTGGATATTTTCTTTGTCCAGGGCTTGCAAATTTTTTAAATACCTAGTAGCCCTCTAATATTTCTAATAACGGATTTATTTTATCTTTGCCATGATGACAGTACATATTATTTTACTAGATGTTTTTCAAGACACTTCTATACAGCTTAAAGAGACATGTAAGGCTTAAATAAGTTAACTAGGTTAATTAGGCAGGTTAGGGTAATTAGACAAGTTATTGTATAACGATGGTTTGTTCTGTAGACTATCGAAAAAAAAATTAGCTTAAAGGGGCTAATCATTTTGTCCTTACAATGGGTTTAAAAAAATTAAAAACTGCTTTTATTCTAGCCAAAATAAAACAAATAAGACTTTCTCCAGAAGAAAAAATATTATCAGACATACTGTAAAAATTACCTTGCTCTGTTAAACATCATTTGGGAAATATTTAAAAAAGGAAAACAAATTAAAAGGGGGGCTAATAATTCTGACTTCAACTGTATATATATATATATATATTTTTTTTTTTTTTTTTATAAACAAAATATGATTTAACATTTTTATATGATTAGTTTTTTTTAAATAACCAAAGTGAACATTGTTTTAGGTTATTCTTGGCAACTATAAAAACTTTCCAGAATGTTACAGGGTACTTATTTTTCAAATTAAAACAATAATATACAAATATTCAGAATGTTCCCTCTTGGTTAATTCTGGTTATTTAATATATATATATATATATATATATATATATATATATATATATATATATATATATATATATATATATATATATATATATATAATAACTAACTTGCTTCTACCTGTAAACTCTAAATGATTTTAGTTGTGACCTGCATCACAGAAGACACTTACAGTGCATCTGGAAAGTTTTCATAGCTCTTCACTTTCTCCACATTTTTTTGTTTGTTACAGCCTTATTCCAAAGTTGATTAAATTCACAACCTTGCTCAATACTTTGTTGATGCACCTTTGGCAGCTATTACAGCCTCAAGTCTTTTTGAATATGATGCCACAATCTTGGCACACCTGTCTTTGGGAATTTTTGCCCATTCCTCTTTGCAGTACCTCTCAAGCCCCATTAGGTTGGATGGGAAGTGACGGTGTACAGCCATTTTCAGATCTCTCCAGAGATGTTCAATATGATTTAGGTCTCAGCTCTGACTGGGCCACTCATGGACATTCACCGAGTTGTTGTGAAGCCACTCCATTGATATTTTGGCAGTGTGCTTTGGGTCATTGTCCTGCTGGAAGATGAACCGTCGCCCCAGTCTGAGGTCAAGAGCACTCTGAAGCAGGTTTTCCTTCAGGATGTCTCTGTACATTGCTGCATTCATCTTTCCCTCTATCCTGACTAGTCTTCCAGTTCCTGCTCCTGAAAAACATCCCCACAGCATGTTGCTGCCACCACCTTGCTTCACTGTAGGGATGGCATTAGCCTGGTGATGAGCGGTGCCTGGTTTTCTCCAAATGTAACGCCTGGCATTCATTCCAAAGAGTTCAATTTTAGTCTCATCAGACCAGAGAATTTTGTTTCTTGGTGTCTGAGAGTCCTTCAGATGTCTTTTGGCAAATTCCAGGCGGGGAGTGCTTCCGTCTGGCCACTCTACCATACAGGCCTGATTGGTGGATTGCTGCACAGACGGTTGTCCTTCCATAAGGTTCTCCTCTCTCCACAGAAGAATGCTGGAGCTTAGACAGAGTGACCATCGGGTAATTGATCACCTCCCTGACTAAGGCCCTTCTCCCTCAATCACTCAGCTTAGACGGCCGGCCAGCTCTAGGAAGAGTCCTGGTGGTTCCAAACATCTTCCACTTATGGATGGTGGAGGCCACTGTGCTCATTGGAACTCTCAGAGCAGCAAAAAATGTTCTGTAACCTTCCCCAGCCTTGTGCCTCGAGACAATCCTGTCTCAGAGGTCTACAGACAATTCCTTTGTCTTCATGCTTGGTTTGTGCTTTGACATGCACTATCAACCCTGGGACCTTATATAGGTGTATGCCTTTTCAAATCATGTCCAACCAACTGAATTTACCACAGGTACCACAAAAATACTTTCCGGATGCACTGTACATAGATAGTTTACCCAAAACTTAAAATTCTGCCATTACTAAAGTCATTCTGTCACACACTTACCAAAATAAATACATGTCCTATTAAGCTCTACAGTTCTGTACAATCCTGAGGTAGGAAATGAATGTATGTTTGTTCATTTTTTAATTGCCCCTAAATAAATGTCATGTTTTAAAAACCTTGGATACTTTGTTGAAGTCATTATTTGGTGCTGGGCAATTGAAACATCTGTGGCGTGTGATGGCTTACAGAACAAATCCAGATGTTCAGATTGTGCTGCTATAGACATGCTAAAGTGATTTTAAATATAACACATATGATTACTGCATTTTAAACTTAGCTCAGGCTATTTCTATACCTGAATATTTGTGTCAGTGTGATCTCCAAGTGAGTGACGAGTGTTTGTGTGCTTCAGTGCCGCACATTGATTGAAACACTGCATTATTTGAGAGGTAATTGCTTATATTGTGGCTTTTCTCAAGTAAAAAGGTGGATTTATTGCTGTCGTCTATCAGCAGCACAGCTCATACACAACTATACATTTTTTTGAGTGAATGTAAAGGCATTGAAATATATTTTTACTCCCACTAGCCATTCGGGCAGGTGGAGATAGATTTTGGTAGCTCGGATGGAAAAAGCTAAGCCCCGGGATGTCGGGCTACTGGATTTTGCAAGCCCTGCTGTCACACCCATTCCAGGTCTTTCAGTCTGTGCTAATGAGCTGATGATCTGAATCAGGTTTGGTTAAGGAGACATGAAAATGTGCAGAGCTGGTGGTCCTCTAGGAACGAGGTTGAGAAACACTGATTTAAAGGAGTGTGGCTAGAAGGAAAAAAAAAATCAGTGAGAAGATTTTTTTTTTTTTTTCATTTTGATCCATGTAATTACCTGCTGCAAAGGCCTCAGATTTTGTGCATAAATTACAGAATAAATATAGCATACAAAGTGAAATCTGGATAAAATGATAATATACTGTATATGCATCAGCTACTGTTTAAAATCTTTAGCAGATGGAGTATAATCTAATGTCTTTATAATACCTTATTCAAATCAATATAAGATAACACATTTTAACAAAACAAAAAAAATGGTTTGCTTTTATTTGGTTGTTAGCTGCAGCTTAACACGATATTTGATTTTCATGATGATACTGAGTGGGTGAGCATCTCCATGTGTTTGTATATGAGAGAGAAGGAGCAAACAAGAAGAAAGGAGTATTGTAAATGAGGCAACATTAAAGAAACAGACCTTAAGGCAATAATCCTGCTTGGTGAATAGCGCACGATAACGAAGCTCTGCATGATGACCTACTGCATGGCTTGCTCTCTTTCCTGCTGTCCTTTTGTGCTATCGGGAAAAAACATGGCCCACTCATAGACCCCCCACCACAAATTCTATGAATCTCAGAGATGAAACACAGTAATAGCCTCAAAAAAAAAAACATGTCATCCGGCTTCCTGTTATGGACAGGATGAAGTGGAAAATTGCCCATTTAGAACACATCCCTGACTGAAATTTCAATTGACTGAGGTGAGAGAATGAAATAGAAAAAAATGAACACAAAATGAAGAAAATAATAAAATAAATGCATCTTCTTTGAAGTGTAAAGCAATAGATCAACCAAATATTTGTACATTTTTGGTTGTACCCTCGAGTGGTTTTAAACCTATTTGATTTATTGTCAAACAAAAAAAGGAAGACATTTGATATACAGATATAGAAAAAAGGATGTTGTCCTTTGAGTTTTAGAGTATTGTTTCTGCTATGGATAAAGCATTTTTGCAGGACTTCCAGAGTTCATCAAGATTCTTTGCATTCATCTTCAATGCCTCCTCCTTCATCTTACCCCAGACATGCTTAATAATGTTCATATCTGGTGAATGGGCTGGCCTGTCCTGGAGCACCTTGACCTTCTTTGCTTTCAGGAACTTTGGTGTGGAGGCTGAAGTATTAGGAGGAGCACTATTCTGCTCAGGAATTTTCCCTCTCCTGTGGTTTGTAATGTAATGGGCAGCACAAATGTCTTGATACTTCAGGCTGTTGATGTTGCCATCCAATCTGCAGATCTCTTGCACGCCCCCATACTGAATGTGACCCCAAACCATGATTTTTCCTTCACCAAACTTGACTGATTTCTTTGAGAATCTTAGGTCCATGCGAGTTCCAATGGGTCTTTTGCAGTATTTATGATGATTTTGATGCAGATCAACAGATGATTCATCAGAAAAATCTTCTTTCTGCCACTTTTACAAATGATCAAGAAGTCAAATTATTATTTGTTGCTCTTACATGAAAATTTTTGGAAACCTGTATACATTGCCTTCCATAATATTATTTTTTTTTTCTACAAATGTAATGATGACAGATTTCCAATTTTTTTTCAAAACAACATCTTTCAAACAGGTTTTTGAAAAGACTGAATTTTCAGTTTTGGGTGAATTATCCCTTCATGAGCAATAGTTACCTTACACTTTTAACAAGGAGATTTCAGAACGCACCCTTTGAGACTAAAAATCTGACAATGCAGTCAAAAAAATGATCTGTACAACAGTATGCGTGAACACTTCTTCCCCCACAGTTTTAGCTTAATAAAAATTCAGCATTCTCTCTTTCTTTTTTAACTACCAAGATTCATGCTGAGGGGCCATCTGCTGATATTTCTAGCCTTTAAAAATCTAGGAGTGTGATGATGACAAGCTGTTCTCACTCCGTGTAGAGGAAAACCTGGCAGTTCCACTATTTAGGCCAGTGGAGAGCTGGCAGTTCTTCAAGAGGTCAAGCTCTTCACGGAGGCTTCACATTCAAAAGCGAAAAAACGGAATGTGTAATTAAACAATCATTTATGGTCACTGCCATATGCCAAATCATCATATCGACTCTTAACGTCTGAGAATATGGGAAATACCCCATTTCTTTAGGAAAGCTGCCAACATTCATTTCTTACAGGACAGTCTTGGATTGAACTGGGAGAAAGGTAAAAAAAGGCAAGAAAGTGGCTCTTGCTGTGAAATCCACATACAATCAAAGCTGTGTTTTAAGTTTTAGTTATCAAATGAGTTTTAAAAATAACAATGAAATCCCTCAGTACCATCGTGTATTCCACTAACGGCTTTTTCCATACAAGTTTATTGGTGTTGGAGGCACTTCCACTTTTGTGGAAGATCCACTCAAAATGACAGAAGCCAATCTCAAATCATAAGGCTGCACTAAAAATAAAACTCTCCCATCAGTTTGACTGAATGGCCTGTAGATTCTCTTACCTGTTCTGTTTTCAGATATCAGGAGAATAAATGTCACACTTGGTATTTTAATGTGACATTATAACAATATATACGGCAAGATAGAGTTCTTTTCAGCTGAAAGAAAGTGAGTGAGGATGAGTTCCATTCAGTCCGCTGAAATTTTATTCATTCCTTTATTCATTTTAAACGTCCCTTTATATTCCGCTATTAATATGCAAAAAGACACTTTTGTATATACTGTGCATTTGTGGTCTCTCACAATTTCATTTACAACATATACAATTATTAAATTTGTAGAATGCACTTCAAATCCCTCAATAGTTGAAGGATGAGTAGAGTAAATGTCATCTCATTGCACTCAGTGGTTGAAAATGCTTATTACTGAGTTGACAGAGTGAACTATTTGCTCTTTTACAGTTTAACTTAGGTTACCGAAATTTGCAGTAAATGTTCTTTATTGACACTGATAGTTCAAGAACCTTTAACATCTTAAAAAAAAAAACCTCTCTATTACACATTTATTTTACAGTGGAAAATGATTCTGATGATTTTGAACATGCTCTTCACACTAATTTTTTTTTTCTTTTCAGAACTGTACACTAACATGTTCTTCCATGACATCACTATCACAAAATATACATCTGAAGTATTAGCCCCCCTAAATTATTAACCACCCTATTTATTTTTGTCCCCTAATTTCTGTTTAATGGAGAGCAGATTTTTTCAACACATTTCTAACCATAATAGTTTTAATAACTCATAACTGATTTATTTTATCTTTGCCATGATGACAGTAAAAATCCTATTTTACTAGATATTTTTCAAGACACTTTTATACAGCTTAAAGTGACATTTAAAGGCTTAACTAGGTTAATTAGGTTAACTTGGCAGGTTAGGGTAATTAGGCAAGTCATTGTATAACTGTGTTTTTTTGTAGACTATCGAAAAAATATATAGTTTAAAGGGGCTAATAATTTTGACCTTAAAATGGTTTTGTTTTTTTAAACTGCTTTTATTCTAACCAAAATAAAACAAATAAGACTTTCTCCAGAAGAAAAAATATTACCAGACATACTGTGAAAATTTCCTTGCTCTGAACATAATTTGGGAAATATTTAAAAAAAGAAAAAGAAAAATTCAAAGGGGGGCTAATAATTCTGACTTCAACTGTACCTCTTTTACTTTTTAAAGAGGCTCTATTTTTCTTGATAAACCTTTAGTATTTGCTTTATTTATATGCATGCAGGAAGAAGGTGCCCATATGAGTATAAAATACTGACTACCACACTTACACAGCATCAGAAAAGTGGTGCTACACTGAAAACTACAAGGCCATAAAACAAATTACAACCATAAACAACCGCATCTGAAGGCTTGGTTACATTTGCTCGTTCCTGTCCTACTGGCATAATTTTAGGGTCTGGATAAGTGCCTGTAATGTCAGATGCTTGGTTGGACAGCACAAGTCACCTTAGTGACATTTTAAGAGTCAAACCAATTTGACGTAACTGGCTCTTGAAAGTTGCTTTATAAAGAGACTTTCTGGGGGATGGTTGGTGTCAACAACAGGTCTTGAAAGGTGTCTTGTGGGACACTAAAATAGAACAAGAGGGCATGGGATTAATAGTGTCAGCTACAGCTGTGCAAAGCCCAGATGTTTGCTAAAGAAAGCCCAGCAGAGCAGAGAGTCTGAGTGGATCATTAAGGTGAATAAGCAAATACTGCTGTGGGCAAAGTGCTGCTCTCAAACTGTGGACACAGCCAATGTACCTTAGGGACAGACTGCAAGGGAGAGTAACACGCAAAGAGCTGCACATCTCTATGCCTGCTTAATTACTACAACACATCCTCAAAGCATTTTGATTGTGAAGCTCAAAGATTTTAGGCATGCATATATGAGCAAAATGGCCCAGCCATTACACAAGCTACACAAATGAGTCTCAGAGGAGGGTCTTGCAGCTTTTAAAAAGTGCTTACCACATCTTTTCTTTAAGACTACACTCATTTCAGGCCTTCTTGTGGTCTAAGCCTCTTGTTTGGGATATTTAAGGTGAATCATGAAAATCAGTAGCCAGGTTGTGTAGACTCCAGTGAGGATTTCTGCTTCATTTGACAGCCCAGGCATGTTAAAACTGCCACTTTTATTCTTAAGAATTGTAGCCATCTCTGTCTTAGTCATTATTCTTTGTAAGTGTACTGTCAATCTGGGAGGCGTTTACCGTTTCCTGAGAGGAGCTGCTTACCAGTTAAGTAAATGTTTAGACAATATGTCCAGTATTGATTAGGACTACAATTGTGTGGGTGTTACTGGTTTAAGCAAATTGTGTTTGCCCGTTATTATTATTAGGTGGACCACTCCACAGCATTTAATGCAAGAGTTGTGGATAACAAAGACCCAAAAACTTCTTCTTGCAACACTATTTTAGAATCTACTTGTCAAGTTACTCTTATTTATAACGAGCTTAAATGTAAATTGTTGTTCACAGTTAGAAACAATATCAATTGTGCAAATAATTGAAAATATAAATATTGAATATGATTAGGCATCACGGTGGCGCAGTGGGTAGCACTGTCGCCTCACAGCAAGAGGGTCGCTGGTTCGAGCCTCGACTGGGTCAGTTGGCATTTCTGTGTGGAGTTTGCATGTTCTCCCGTGTTTGCGTGGGTTTCCTCTGGGTGCTCCGGCTTCCCCCACAAGGCCAAAAACGTGGTACAGGTGAATTGGGTAAGCTAAATCGTGCGTAGTGTATGTGTGTGAATGAGTGTGTGTGGATGTTTCCCAGTGATGGGTTGCAGCTGGAAGGGCATCCATATGCTGGATAAGTTGGCGGTTCATTCCGCTGTGGCAACCCCAGATTAATAAAGGAACTAAGCCGAAGGGAAAACTAATGAATGTAATGTAATGTAATGTGTATTTATATAGCACATTTATAGTGTATGGCCATACATCCAAAGCGCTTCACAATCATGAGGGGAGTTTCTCCACACCACCACCAGTGTGTAGCATCCACTTGGATGATGCGACGACAGCCACAGGACAACGCCGCCAGTGCGCTCACCTCACACCAGCTATTGGTGGAGTGAAGAGACAGTGATAGAGCCAATTCGGTGGATGGGGATGATTAGGAGGCCATGATGGGTAGGTGCCAATTGAGGGACTTTGGCCAGGACACCGGGGTTACACCCCTACTCTTTACGAGAAGTGCCATGGGATTATAAATGACCTAAGAGAGTCAGGACCTCGGTTTAACGTCTCATTCGAAAGACAGCGCCCACTGACAGTGTAGTGTCCCCTTCACTTTTACTGGGGCATTAGGACTCACACAGACCACAGGTTGATTGAATGAATGAATATAATTACATATGAGACAAATTCAAATTCTTCAGC
This sequence comes from Danio kyathit, assembly GCA_903798195.1. Classification (NCBI taxonomy): domain Eukaryota; kingdom Metazoa; phylum Chordata; class Actinopteri; order Cypriniformes; family Danionidae; genus Danio; species Danio kyathit. The sequence continues at coordinate 31,871,756 of LR812526.1, read as the reverse complement.
AAGAAGTGTCATTAATCAGCTTAAGTACTGTATGTCCTTGAATGTTGAATCCTTTCAGTTCAGTAAATTATTTTAAGGAAACCAATTTTTCTTCATTTAAAGTAATGTGTAATAATTTTTGCCCCCCAAAAAAGACAAATCCATTATTAAGAAACTGGACTGGAAAGTTTCCATGGATGTTAAAAGTTCCTCATAGAACCATCAGTGTCAATACAGAAGCTGCATTTCTAAGTGTGTATAATTTGGACTCTCTGACCTCTCACCCCCCACCGTGACCTCTTGACCTGAGCTTCATGCCAACAAACAGTGAAACAGCTTATTTGATGAGATCACAGCAGATTTCCTATTGTCCTCCAACATAACAAAATAAACACCCCTGATTATATTAGTGGTGTGTTTGCTTGGTTGTTTGTTTATTTTTAATTTCTTCTTCAAATCAGCCAATGATGTTTTGCTCTGCTGGGGCTTTTGTACAGTAGCATCAATAGTGTTCAATGTACACTGAACAATGTACTTTCTGGATTTTATAGCCCCCTCAGACACTGAACATGCCCCTGTACAATAGAACATAAAAAGCTCTTAGATCATATATTCAGTCATATTATCGCAGTTATGAGTGACTAATGGGTTACTGCACAGTGGCGCATTGATCTGACTATTGATATTATAGCACATTAGAGATTTCTAGAATCTTAGATGATGTCACAAATCACTGGCATAACATGCATTTTGTGAAGTGCATTTCATTTCTTAAATGAATGTATTTTTGCCTTCCCTTTTCTAAATGTACTTTGTTTTGTGGTGATTTGTCTATATGCAGATCAGCTGGAAGCACTGTTTAAATATGAATGTATACATTTCAAACAACTACAGACTTATTCACTTAAAATCAATCCTCAGATTCCTCAGAGATTTTGGTCCATATTGACATAACAGCCTCACACAGTTGCTGCAGATTTGTCAGCTGCACATCCATGATGCGAATCTCTCATTCCACCACATCCCATTGATGCTCTATTGGATTGAGCTCTGGTGACTGTGGAGGCCATTTGAGTACAGTAAACTCATTGTCATGTTCAAGAAACCAGTCTGAGATGATTCGCGCTTTATGACATGGCGCGTTATTCTTCTGGAAGTAGCCATCAGAAGATGGGTACACTGTGGTCATAAAGGGATGGACATGGTCAGCGACAATACTCAGGTAGGCTGTAGTGTTGACACGATGCTTAATTGGTACTAATGAGCCTAAAGTGTACCAAAAAAATATCCCCCACACTATTACACCACCACCACCAGCCTGAACCGTTAATACAAGGCAGGATGGACCCATGCTTTCTTGGTGTTAACACCAAATTCTGATCCTACCATTAGAATGTCACAGCAGAAATGGAGACTCATCAGACCAGGCAACGTTTTTCCGATCTTCTATTGTGTAATTTTGGTGAGCCTGTGCTAATTGTAGCCTCAGTTTCCTGTTCTTACTGACAGGAGTGGCACCCAGTGTGGTCTTCTGCTGCTGTAACCCATCCGCCTCAAGGTTCGATGTGTTTTTCTTTTAGAGATGCGCTTTTTCTTTTACCTCGGTTGTAACGAGTGGTTATTTTAGTTACGGTTGCCTTTCTATCAGCTGGAACCAGTCTGGCCATTCTCCTCTGACTTCTGGCATCAACAAGGCATTTTTGCCCACAGAACTGCCGCTCACTGGATGTTTTCTCTTTTTCGAACCCTTCTTTGTAAGCCCTAGAGATGGTTGTCTGTGAAAATCCCAGTAAATTAGTAGTTTCTGGCACCAACAATCATGCCACGTTCAAAGTCACTTAAATCACCTTTCTTCTCCATTCTGATGCTCGGTTTGAACTGGCAGCAGATCATCTTCACCATGTCTACAAGCCTAAATTCATTGAGTTGCTACCATGTTATTGGCTGATTAGAAATTTGCGTTAACGAGTAGTTGGACAGGTGTACCTAATAAAATGGCCGGTGAACGTAGATTAAAAGCACCAACACATATTGGCCAAGATAGGCAATTTTTTCTTTTATTTCATACAAAAAAATCTACAAAAACTTGAATTGGCAATAAAGCACCTTAAAACTAAATCCTGCACCGTGAAAGCACTTCCAGAGTTGGTGCATGACGTTCATTTCTTTAGAATCGCCAGGATAAATCTTATGTCGTAATTCAGTGTGAAGTGTATGAATGAATTCCATGCTCCTGATGGATCATCCAGAAATTTCACTTATGGAAATGAGACAGGCATTGCAGTACAGCCGGCCTTCTCATCCTATGAATCTTTCTACTTGCTGAATCACCTGCATATAGCATGGGGAGGCTTTGTGCCTTGTCTCTACGCTCACGCTCTAAAGTTGGAGAGGCTTTGACCTGGACCTTTTTCATTATGATTCACCTCCGAAATGGAAGTTTTTGTCAGACACAGACAGAGGCTCAGTTACTGATCCACAATAATAAGACACAGATGTATATATATCTATATATATGTGTGTGTTTGTGTGTTTGTGTGTGTGCGTGTGTGTGTGTGTGTGTGTGTGTGTGTGTGTGTGTGTGTGTGTGTGTGTGTGTGTGTGTGTGTGTGTGTGTGTGTGTGTGTGTGTTGTATTCCTCAAATTGTGGGAACCAAATGTCCACAAAAATATAGCAATACCAGTAATTTTGTCCTTACGAGGGCTCGCAGAATCAAGTATTTTGAAAATGTAAACATTTTATAAAATTGTTATTATTATTAAATAGTTTCCTGTGAGCAGCACGGTGGCTCAGTGGTTAGCACTGTCAGCAAGAAGGTTGCTAGTTAGAGTCCCAGCTGGGCCAGTTGGCGTTCCTGTGTGGAGTTTGCATGTTCTCCCCATGTTGGTGTGGGTTTCCTCTGGCTGCTCCGGTTTCCCCCACAGTCTAAAGACATGCGCTATAGGTGAATTGAATAAACTAAATTGGCCGTAGTAAATGGGTGTGTGTGTGTGTGTGTGTGTGTGTGTGTGTGTGTGTGTGTGTGTGTGTGTGTGTGTGTGTGTGAGAGAGAGAGAGAATGAGTGTGTATGGGTTATTCCCAGTACTGGCCACGGAAAAACATATGCTGGAATAGTTGGCAGTGCATTCCACTGTGGCGACCTCTGAAATAGAGACTAAGCTGAAGGAAAATGAATGAATGAATGTTTCCTGTGAGGGTTGGGTTCAGGTGTGTGGTTGAGGTAGGGGGATAGAATATAGTTTGTACAGTATATATATATAAAAAAAACATTACGGTTCATTATATCTAACAGAATGAACAACAAAACAGTGAGCTTAGTGCGAAAGTGATTTGGACTGAATACATATACACTCCTGATATAATTTTTCATCCTCAGTTGGAAAGAAGAGGCTGAGGGTACTAAATGCAATATGGATTTACATGTGGATTTCCCATCTACTGAATATGCTGAAAAATTATGACAAAGATGTTAGTGAGTTAGATGGCTCGATCCTCCATGTTATTAGACCTAATGAAATGCAGGGTGCTATTGGCTTGGGAACCAGAGCCTCAATTCCTGTTTCAAAAGAAGCCAATGAGAAATTTAAAACCCACTTTTCTGGTGTCTGGTCATACTGGCCAGACCCGAATGACCTGTGTTCTTTGACTCTGGCTCTCAGAGGACATTATTACTGATTATTCAAAAGATCTTCGCACTTTGAGACAAAAGGCTGTTTACCATTACCAGATTACCAGATTATTTCTTCACTTTAACAGATTAACTCTCCAAAAGCACCACTGCAAAATCTCCCTTTTTAAACCTTTTTTAAAGTGTTTGTATATAAATCTTTTTTTATATTTTATATTTTCAATTGACATTTTAGCTACAGTGCGTAGCATAATTGAGTACACCCCATTTTGAAAATGAATATTTCTATTCATCTCTCAGTGAATATAGGCAATGTATTTTGGTGCATTTAAACAAAACAGATTTATTAAACAGATATATTTATTAAAATAATATTTTAGTCACCAAACATATTTAGAAATTAAAAGATAATACAATTAAATTCAAGCAAAATATTGCAAAAATAATTACAACCTAAAAATTTGTAACTAAATATTTACATTTTTGCTTCTCTTGATTTTTCCACTTTTTAAAATTTGCATTTAATATTTTTCTATAACATAAATTTGGGTGTACTTTGGACTGTTTTTGTAAGTTATTTTGTTAGATAAGCTCCAGATTTGCCTTCAGTATTGACTAATGTATATGCACATACATAATATTGTATAGCTTCCTATTAAAAATATGATAAATAATTTTAAAGATAGATTTGTGAGGGGTGTACTTATATATGCGGATATATTGCTTCACTTCTTTATACAGCTGTTTATCTAAATCAAAGTAATTTCATGACTGATAAACACAGTTATTCGACTGAACCAACACTCTTCTGGTTTGAGCTAAATGATGGCATTGTTGTCTTCTCACATCTGCTTTACAGCAGATACTGAATGTCTTGTATCAAATGACGCTTTCCTTTTTTTTTCTTTTTTTTTTTTCATTTTCCTGTTTATTATCACAAAGCTACTTTGCAACCTCCATGCAAATGAAAGTAATTTGGCTTGATTTAAAAGCCTTGATAATTTAATGGCAGGTTCCATTGTGGCAATTTATGAGAAGAAAACGCATTTTTAAAAATAAACCTGCATTGATAAATATTCAACTAGTAAAAAGCGGAACAGCCAGCTCCGGTCCCTCCATCTACCACTTAAACATCAAAAGGGCTTTGCAAATACATCATTTTGAGTACCTACATTAGATGGGCTTCATCTGTGAGATAATTGGAGCTCACTGTGATGACTCAGTTGGCACATTAAGCTTATTGTACATTATTAAACCTATTAGTTTTGCTGAAAGATTGCAAATTTATTTTACAATACATTCAGCCTACATCACGGAACGTCGATTGAGTGTTTAAATTAGTCACTGCTCATTTGTGACTGTCACCTCCTACTTCCTTTCACTCTCACGAGCACAATGTCTATCTCATATCTACCACAGTGCACACTAATATCACAATATAAACAGGGCACTGTCAGTCTTATTACACTTTCTCTCGAGCGCCAGAGATAAACTAAGACTGAAGGCGAAAACAATGCTGGGAAAATGAGTTGAGGCTCTCTGAAAAAGAAAGTGGCAAACGCAGGTTGTCCCTCAGCCATTCTCAAGGAGGAAACCAAAATAGACGGCGCGCCGTTTGGGATGGTGCTGTTTTCTCCCGGCAAAGGAAAGCAGGACGACCTTTGGATATGACATTCCCACAAAAAATAGTCTACACGGGGTAGTTGGACTTATTTTGCACCCCAAATTGCGAACTGGCCGAGTATGGGTGAGACAAAGGGCTCTACCCATCGACATCTATTCTGGGGCACCGCATAGCTCGCGAGAGTGTTGGAAACGACCCGCGCGCCGGACAAGCTCTTGTTTTACAAATCCAGGGACAAATATGGTGCGTCTTTTAATTTATTTCCCCACGGGTTGTACGTCTAGAGAACTGCCGGACAGTTGTAGGTGACACAAAGAAATTTATTTATTTGTATTATTGTGGGATGAATAATCGGCGCGCGCCTGTCTCGCACGAGCGCAGGTGGATCCGATGAGGAGGCGCTGTAGGAACCGACAAGAAAACACCCAAAACTGGGCGATATTTTCAGCACAAGATTTCCTAAGTTTGTCTGATTTTTTTTTCTTCTCGCGTCCCGTTTCCAAATGCACATTCGCGTGTGTGAAATACAGCTTCTTCTTTGAGGAGCAGTGCTGTTAATGGAAGGATTTTTCACCGGACTAGTACAGTTAATCAATTTACACATCACTTTCTCTTGAAGCTCCATTGTCGCGTGGATATTCATCGCCTTATCGATCCCCGTCGAGTGGAAGAATGCCCGAGGATCTCTCCGCGGCCAAAGCCCTCTACATGGGCATGGAGGTGGTGATCGCCGTGTCATCCGTAATTGGAAACGTCATGGTGGTTTGGGCGGTAAAAATTAATAAATCCCTGAGAGATACTACGTTTTGCTTCATTGTCTCTCTGGCGCTCGCGGACATTGCAGTGGGAGCGCTGGTCATACCGCTGGCGATAACTATAAGCATCGGACTCCAGACTCACTTCTACAGCTGTCTGCTGGTCGCGTGCACGGTGCTGGTTCTGACCCAAAGTTCCATCCTCGCCCTGCTCGCTATAGCTATCGACCGGTACCTGAGGGTCAAGATCCCAACAAGGTAAAGTTATTGCTCCCTCTTCCCTACAGATTTCATTTTCCTATAATAAATAGGTGAATTCACCTTCACTTTCACTGTAAGCCTATAATGTTCTGACGCACATACATAGACAGACAATATAGCCAATGCATTGGTAATCATACCACACAGCAACAATTCGAAGACGTTTCATTGATATGCAGCTTATTGTCGGTGGTCTTGAGTTTCAGTGATTTCCATATACTAATCATGTCCCAAAATATGGGAAATGCCCACTTAAAAACACTGTACTTTTAAACATTTCTACAAAAGTTCAGTATGTGCAGATGATGATGGTGATGGTGCATGATGATGATGATTCATCAGACAATATATCTTAAAAATCTGATTTATTTGTTAGAATAAAATGTAAAAATGCCCAGTACTGGGGAATGTTGGGGGATAAAATCCCATTCACCCCTGGCTGAACTAATATTGTTTTTAAATATTAATACTATTTTATATTTTATAATGTGTCATTTATTGTTTTAAAAATGTAAATTAACAATTTTATTTAGTTGATTGTGTCTTTTTGAATGATTGAATAACCAATGAAAACGCAAGAACCTTCTAAAAAGAATAAATGCTGCTTAAAGAGATAGTTCCCCATCATTTACTCAACCCTTCACTTTTCACACCCATATTTTTCCTAATCTGGAAGTCGATGGTTACAGGTTTTCAGCTTTCTTCAAAATATCTGCTTTAGTGTTAAGCAGCAAAAAAAAAAACTATATTCTATATCATCAATATTCTACATAGAATAAAGGTTCAGATCAACTTGAGGGTGGGTAAACAGTGAGTAAATGTTCATATTTACATATTTAATTGCACATATTTTAATAGAAGATGTCATACAAGTAACAATAATTGCTAATTTAATTATTATTTAAATTAATTAGAAGATGTCAGCAGTGTGCACATATGTAGTACCATTAATTGCACTTAATGCAACTAATAAACAATAACACTTTTAAAAGTCTGGCATTATAAATGTATTAATAGCGCTTCACTTTTTTCACATTTTTTTATGTTACAGCCTCATTCCAAAATTTATTAAATTCATTTATTTCCTCAAAGTTCTACACACAATACCCCATAATGACAATGTGAAAAAGATTTTTTGAAATTGTTGCAAATTTATTGAAAATACAATCCTGAAAAATCATATGTACATAAGTATTCACAGCCTTTGCTCAATACTTTGTTGATGCACCTTTGGCAGCAATTACAGCCTTAAGTCTTTTTGAATATGATGCCACAATCTTGGCACACCTGTCTTTGGGAATTTTTGACCATTCCTTTTTGCAGTACCTCTCAAGCTCTGTCAGGTTGGATGGGAAGCGGTGTACAGCTATTTTCAGATCTCTCCAGAGATGTTCAATAGGATTCAGGTCTGGGCTCTGGCTGGGCCACTCAAGGACATTCACAGAGTTGTTGTGAATCAACTCCATTATTATTTTGGCAGTGTGCTTTGGGTCATTGCCCTGCTGGAAGATGACCCGTCGCCCCTGTCTGAGGTCAAGAGCACTCTGAAGCTGGTTTTCATTCAGGATGTCTCGGTGCATTGCTGCATTAATCTTTCTCTCTATCCTGACTAGTCTTCCAGTTCATGCTGCTGAAAAACATCCCCACAGCATGTTGCTGCCACCACCATGCTTCACGGTAGGGATGGTATTAGCCTGGTGATGAGCGGTGTCTCGTTTTCTCCAAACGTAACGCCTGGCATTCACTCCAAAGAGTTAAATTTTAGTCTCATCAGACCAGAGAATTTTGTTTCTTATGGTCTGAGAGTTCTTCAGATGCCTTTTGGCAAATTCCAGGTGGGGAGTGGCTTCTGTCTGGCCACTCTACCATACAGGCCTGATTGGTGGATTGCTGCACAGATGGTTGTCCTTCCGTAAGGTTCTCCCCTCTCCACAGATGAATGTTGGAGCTCAGACAAAATGACTATCGGGTTATTGATCACCTCCCTGACTAAGGCCCTTCTCCCCTGATCACTCAGCTTAGATGGCCGGCCAGCTCTAGGAAAAATCCTGGTGGTTCCAAACATCTTCGCTTATGGATGATGAAGGCCACTGTACTCATTGGAACTTTCAGAGCAACAGAAATTTTTCTGTAACCTTCCCCAGCCTTGTGCCTCGGGAAAATACTGTCTCAGAGGTCTACAGACAATTCCTTTGTCTTCATGCTTGGTTTGTGCTTTGACATGCACTGTCAACCCTGGGACCTTATATAGAATGAATTTACCACAAGTGATGTTTAAGCTGCTGAAACATCTCAAGAATGGTCAGTGGAAACAGAATGTACCGGAGTTCAATTTAGAGCTTCACGGCAAAGGCTGTGAATACTTATGTACATGAGATTTTTCAGGCTTTTTATTTTTAATAAATTTGCTTTTTTCACATTTTCATTATGGGGTATTGTGTGTAGAATTTTGAGCAAATAAATGAATTTAATCCATTTTAAAATAAGGCTGTAACATAAAAAATGTGGAAAAAGTGAAGCGCTATAAATAATTTCCGGATTCACTCTATATATAAATCAATAAAATTTACAGTTTAATAAACACCTTCCTGGAACATTATCATTTATCAATTAAAAATGCAAATTTTGACTATGAATCACTATGTTCTGTTGACATATAATAAATTACATTATAATTATCATATCAGCCACTGTCTAGCGACAATTTTTCAAGTAACATGCAGTTTTTTGTTGCTTGAGGGGTACAGATGGAAGAAACCACATGCACATAACCTAATGACATAATATGACTCATACATTTCTGCACAGCTTAAACCATATAAATGCAGAATTTGGAGAGATTTCCACAAACTATATATACCACAAGTCATGGGAAATGGGTTTTTAAGTAAGCATTATGTTGTAATATGCTCATTTTCCCTTTTTTAGGTATTACACTATTTGTTATATGGGCTGAACTTTGCTTTTTTCAGTTTCAGCCTCTTATTTTGTTGCAGTTACTCTTTTTGTGTCATTCCTAGAAATGTCTCCTGTGATCTTAATGTCAAGTACCATTAGAGATATCACAGATTAAATAGTAGAAGCATCTTCCAGCTCTCTAACTCATCACAGGAAAACACTATCACAACAAGCTCAGCAGCCACACCTGATTCGATATGTACATACTAGGCTTTATTTTGAATTATTTATTTACATTTTAGGACACAACTTTTGTATACCATCTGCTTTTACATTCTAGCTACATCCTGTATATAGACTCCATGTCTGGATAAGCCTTAGTCCCCAGAGGAGTTAAATGCAACATACAGTACTGGGCTTTATTTGATGCTTTATAAAGATGCTTTTTGTGTGGGGGGAAAAAATAGCCAGTTCTGTGCTTTTTTTAGAGTAATGCATCAAACATGGCAGTTCTGTCTTCTAATCCCAGATGAGTTTGTGTAATTATGCATTTAATTTTGTGATTTAGCCAACTAGATAACGATGACTTATATCTGGTACTACCAGAATTAGCATAAAATCCCCTTCAGCACTTTTGTGAAGAGAGGCGAGCAGACATATAGTAGAAAAAGTAATAGGGAGGTATATGAAAGAGGGCTATGTGTACAAAGTTACCTGCAAGGCAATTCATTTTTAGAGGTGCATTTGGAGAGCAAAAACAATCCCATGAAACTGTCGCGAATGAGCTATAGGGAAGTGAAGTATGTCTGAAAAGCATATAGAGTTGCAGCCCAGAGCAACTATCTGTCGGCTCTGCCAGGATCAACCATTGTGCAAAATAGACGAGAGAGCAAGATATCAAACTAAAGGTCCAAAGGTCCGAAAACACGACTGAAAAATTGCTATTGTTTTGCATTCCTCAAGGCATTTTTCACTGTAGTCATAAACGCAGTCTGTCACATTTTTCTCAAACACAAATCAACTAACAATACACATTCACCGGCCACTTTATTAGGTACACTTGTCCAACTGCTCGTTAACACAAATTTCTAATCAGCCAATCACATGGCAGCAACTTGATGCATTTAGGCATGCAGACATGGTCAAGACAATCTGCTGCAGTTCAAACAGAGCATCTGAATGGGGAAGAAAGGTGATTTAAGTGACTTTTGAAAGGTTGTTGGTGCCAGACAGGCTGGTCTGAGTATTTTAGAAACTGCTGATCTACTGGAATTTTCACACACAACCATCTCTAGGGTTTACAGAGAGCTGATAGAAAGGCAGCAGTAACTCAAATAACCACTCGTTACAACCGAGGTATGCAGAAGAGCATCTCTGGATGCCACAGCCTACCTGAGTATTGTTGCTGTCCATGTCCATCTCTTTATGACCACAGTGTACCCATCTTCTGATGGCTACTTCCAGCAGGATAACGCGCCATGTCATAAAGCACGAATCATCTCAGACTAGTTTCTTGAACATGACAATGAGCTCACTGTACTTAAATGGCCTCTACAGTCACCAGGCCTCAATCCAATAGAGCACCTTTGGGATGTGTTTGAACAAGAGATTCACATCATGGATGTGCAGCCGACAAATCTGCAGTAACTGCGTGATGCTATCACACAGTTAAAAGATCAAAAGAACAATGTTACGACCAACATGGTCTTCATCTTCACCTGAAGTGATATTAAAGACTTTTGAGAGCTAAAGTGGCAGTGTGCCGATTTTCTTTTGATCTTTTGCTACAGTGTTTATTTTTGATCGAGCACCTGCCTCAGAGATTTTTTAGATGTGCGCACATTACTGTTTTTTGCTTGCATCATGCAAATATGAACCAAAATCTATGAGGAATATTTCCAATAGCTTGTTGAATCTATGACACGAAGGATAAAAGCAGTTCTGAAGGCAAAAGTGGGTCTAACCCGGTATTAGTAAAGTGTACCTAATAAAGTGGCCGGTGAGTGTATACAATATTTGAAAAAACAACAACTAAAACTGACTTCAACACTGCAGATTCAAAGTTTCTCCTAACTGAGTTAGGAAGTCATGCCAAGCCTTCACCTCTTCGTGTGATACAAATTTGGAGGTAACAGTTAAGCAAACTTAAATGCTGAAGTTAAATGCAAAACAACTTTGCATGATCTAACATTTCCTTTATTCTCTGGGTATAAAATGTAGTCAAGCAAATATAATGTGACCGCACCTTAACAATTTGAATAAAATATTGACAGCTGAATTTACCTGTTTCCACCCACCTACTTTTATGCACATTAAAGATCAATTAAAACACCAAGATGTGCATACGTTTTAAAATAATCAGTTAAATCGCATTAAATGTATCCATTAAAAACATATGCGCATCAACTATGACAAGGGCTGCACGATATTGGAAAAAACTGACATTGCAATATTTTCATTGACTGCGATATATATTGCGATATTAAAGCAATTTCACCAGATGACTTGAATAGCTTCTGAAGAATTCATAGTTTTAGATCAATTGGGATGATTCTGTAGGGGAGAGTATCTGCATTAAACATCATTTAAAAAATGACAATGACAAAAAGCAATAATTTATTATTTTCTGGGGATTCAAACAGTATTCAGAAGCAGAAATTAAATAATCATTGTATAATAATAATGATGATAATAATAATAATAATAATAATAATAATAATAATAATAATAATAATAACAACAACACTGTATCGTTTTAATTGAGTAAGTAATAGTACAATGTTCAATTAATCTTTAAGCTACAAACATTTAACTTATTATGCCCAAATGGCTCATGTTTGCTTCACATTTTTACAGTCAGGCCTTAAAAACACATACAAATAGTATACTTTCATTCTAAAGTTAAAATTTGAAATGACTCCACGATGTTGTAACTGTAATGACTGGTCAACTATAATCCAAGCTACATTGCAGGTGAATGCAATGTGACTACTGCAGGCTTGCACATTGTGATATTGATGCTGAAACAATATATTGTGCAGCTCTAACTATGACGGAAACTCATTTTATTTAATAAATGTAATAATTCAAATCAAAAAGTCATGTTCAACTTTTTACTGTGGAGGAAAAAAAGCTTAAGTGGTTTTTCCACTTGCTTAAACATTAGTTTTTATTATTCATACATCGAGCTAGTTTGATGTGACGATTGTATTCTATTAAATATGGGATGGAATACTGCATCAAATGTTTTATGCAACATTTTAATTATGCGCATCAAGAAATTCACTACTTTGGACGAAAACAGCTACTGACAGCAGCATTCATTCTTTATTGTTTCTATTATATTCCAGCACGATGCCAAAATAATAAAAGAATGAGCAGAAGTAAAAGAAGTCAAAAGTTTATTGTGATCACCCAATGCAGATTGTTGGATGTGCATTACAGGCCACTGGCAGAAGACAGATATAAATGAATCTATTTAAACTCCGTAAGGATTTATTTTTTATTTCTTTCACTCTTCAATAATGCATAAGGCTCTTATTCTGAATAAAGTGTAGCCATGCATCACAGCTTTTGAAGAACAAGCATTTAATTTTGAACTGCTAATTTAATCAGTCAAAAAAAAGAGATCTCACACATTCTTTTGGGCCTACAGTTCACAAGCCCATCTTCACAATAAGAACTATCATGTTAAAGATAAATATAACAATAAGCTGAAATGTATTATTAATTCCCCAGGGAATTAGTATGCATGAAAACTAAAGACATGCATGAAGACAAAGTTCAAAATGCATACAAAATGTACTTCCCTATATATATATATATATATATATATATATATATATATATATATATATATATATATATATATATATATATATATATATATATATATATATATATATATATATATATATATACATACACAGGGAGGGCAGAATTATTAGGCAAGTTGTATTTTGGAGGATTATTTTATTATTGAACAACAACCATGTTCTCAAGGAACCCAAAAATCTCATTAATTTCAAAGCTGAATATTTTTGGAAGTAGTTTTTAGTTTGTTTTTTGTTTTAGCTATTTTAGGAGGATATCTGTGTGTGCAGGTGACTATTACTGTGCATAATTATTAGGCAACTTAACAAAAAACTAATATATACCCATTTCAATTATTTATTTTCACCAGTGAAACCAATATAACATCTCAACATTCACAAATATACATTTCTGACATTCAAAACAAAACAAAACAAATCAGTGACCAATATAGCCACCTTTCTTTGCAAGGACACTCAAAAGCCTGCCATCCATGGATTCTGTCAGTGTTTTGATCTGTTCACCATCAACATTGCATGCAGCAGCAACCACAGCCTCCCAGACACTGTTCAGAGAGTTGTACTGTTTTCCCTCCTTGTAAATCTCACATTTGATGATGGACCACAGGTTCTCTATGGGGTTCAGATCAGGTGAACAAGGAAGCCATATCAATTGTTTTTCTTTTTTAGACCCTTTCTTGCCAGCCAAGCTGTGGAGTACTTGGACGCGTGTGATGGAGCATTGTCCTGCATGAAAATCATGTTTTTCTTGAAGGATGCAGACTTCTTCCCGTACCACTGCTTGAAGGTGTCGTCCAGAAACTGGCAGTAGGACTGGGAGTTGAGCTTGACTCCATCCTCAACCCGAAAAGGCCCCACAAGCTCATCTTTGATGATACCAGTCCAAACCAGTACTCCACCTTCACCTTGCTGGCGTCTGAGTCGGACTGGAGTTCTCTGCCCTTTACCGATCCAGCCACGGGCCCATCAAGACTCCCTCTCATTTCATCAGTCCATAAAACCTTAGAAAAATCAGTCTTGAGATATTTCTTGGCCCAGTCTTGACGTTTCAGCTTGTGTGTCTTGTTCAGTGGTGGTCGTTTTTTAGCCTTTCTTACCTTGGCCATGTGTCTGAGTATTGCACACCTTGTGCTTTTGGGCACTCCAGTGATGTTGCAGCTCTGAAATATGGAAAAACTGGTGGCAAGTGGCATCTTGACATCTTGGCAGCTGTACGCTTGACTTTTCTCAGTTCATGGGCAGTTTATTTTGCGCCTTGGTTTTTCCAGACGCTTCTTGCGACCCTGTTGACTATTTTGAATGAAACGCTTGATTGTTCGATGATCACGCTTCAGAAGCTTGGCAATTTTAAGAGGGCTGCATCCCTCTGCAAGATATCTCACTGTTTTTGACTTTTCGGAGCCTGTCAAGTCGTTCTTTTGACCCATTTAGCCAAAGGAAAGGAAGTTGCCTAATAATTATGCACACCTGATATAGGGTGTTGATGTCATTAGACCACACCCCTTGTCATTACAGAGATGCACATCACCTAATATGCTTAATTGGTAGTAGGCTTTCGAGCCTATACAGCTTGGAGTAAGACAACATGCATAAAGAGGACGATGTGGTCAAAATACTAATTTGCCTAATAATTCTGCACTGCCTGTATATATATATTCTGAAAGTCATTTCAATGACATTGTTTTCTCTGTGCTGTTATCATTAATGTTACGGCTTGGATTTTCTATTATAGTTATATAAGAATATATGGAACACCCTCTTTAACTTTTAGTTCTTCTTATGTCGAATGAGTTTTAATAGGCTATGCCTTTGAGATACTAGAAAACTATGCAAATGAGTATGAATACCATGGGCGTTGCTAGGGCTATTTAAGGGGGCTTTAGCCTCATAAACTGTACACTAATTTATCGCCTCAGTCCCCTTAAAATTCGATAAGAAAACGACGGCAGAATTCGGCTCCTCCCCGTCTTTTGTTTTTCAGTTGATTAGCAAACCACAGCCGTGGACAGTGAGAGAACGAGGTGTATGTTTATCAATAAATTGTTATAATATCTGCTTATTTGCAGTTCTTTGATATAGATAACCTTGTAACCATCTGTATCCCAAAGTCATGGAGGAGCAGTCTGGGTTTTTTTCTGTGTTCACCTCATCAGCACAGCTGTTTCCTCCAGCGAAAAATGTAACTCTTAACGAACATTTCGCTATTTTTATTTCAAAATGAACTACCAATATTAAACACTTTACAGTTCGTGTGACGTTAACTATACCATACAGTCTTGCACAGAAAGGATTAAACACAGTGACAGAACCACTTAGAGAATGTACTCGTTTTAACTGTCACGGAGTAACTGACAAAGATAGAAACATCAAGTGTGTCTAGTATTAAAAGAAATACTTTTTATTTATTATTATCATTCAGATCGTGAAATATGTGAATTAGCCTGTAAGTTTAAAAATATTTATTTATATGTATGTGATTTAATTAAAAAAGTGGCAGTTTATTTATTTAATACATGGGAACAAAAAATGCACTTGAATTTAGAAAGTGGTTTTTACTACAGTAAACAGGTGGGTTGAGCCTATTTGGCTTATTCAGAACTCAAATGATTATGCCTGCCTGTGTAATACAGTAGAATACTAGTATACAACCCATATTAAACAAACATTTAAGTGTATTACTAGTAAATTACTACTTATAAATGTACTATATTTTTTTACCTTATAAGGAGCTGAGCCCCCCTAAAATGAAAATCCTAAAATCGCCCCTGATGAATACTGAATTAAAACAAACTTTTAATGCGTTTGAGCTGCTTGCTTCTTTGTATGTATTTTGTGTTTTTATGTACAGCACTTTGGTACCCATTGTGGTTGGTTGAAAGTGCTCTAGAAATTAAATTGAGTTAAGTTATTAACATATTTTTTGCTTTTACATATTAATATAAGAACCTTCAAGCAATAAAAACACCACTTGAATCTTAACTAACAGTATGTTAAGCACCTTTACTTTAGCGACAGCTGCAGAGACTTGAAGATGTCCTGTTAAATCACTGCTGCCTTTGTTCTGAAATCATTCAAACAAAAGACAAGGAGTTTGGAATGAGACCTAGAATCTCAGATGAAAGATGGATTCTTGGAGATGTTGCAACTCTATTGAAGGATAAGAGGGAGTGGGTTTCACTGAAACAGGCTTTCTGGTGGTAATACTTTGTCTCAATTTTGCTCTTAATAAAAGTTGGACAGCAAGTAAACAGAGCTGACCTTAGTCCTTCAAAAGACTACCTGGTTTCAAGAAGTTGTGAAACAAGTTTCATGTTGGTTATATGTTTCTGTAATAAATTATGTACTATTTATACAGGATTTAGCCTTATTTTCTTGTAAAAAAATATTGTAAAGATATTGTGAAAATCATATTTTGAAGTCATAAAATTGCAGAAACTGCTTTCAAACAGAGATGCCCAAAGTTGGTCCATGGTAACCTTTGATTTGGCCCGCCATCACATCTGAAAGAGAAGGAGAATAATGGGGAGCTGGTTTGTGCAAATGTTTTTGACAGAGATCGTCATTTTGAATTTAACGTAATGTTGTATTTCTTTGTTTTATTGCTAAGCCAAAAAGCCAACTGAGCAATTAAATTAAATTTGTAAATAAATCAGACTTTTAAAATGTAAATACTGTCACTTGACAACTGCACAAGACCTCAGCGAGCAAAGACAGAAGCAGCTCGACTAGTGTGTTCAGCATTGAACTCCATTGTGTTATAAATAGGATTATTTATGTTTTTTACTGTAATAAGTTCATTATAAAATGTTTTAAATTGTACTGCATTGGTTAATATGATTTAAAGCGTCAAATAATTAAAATTTTATGTGGTTTGTATATTTACCTTCAGCCCACAGCCCGCAATCAAGTCTGACTTTTGGTCCTTTATAAGAAAATGTTTGGGCACCCTTGCTTTAAAACAACACTGTTTTTGGAAATATGATGTTTACTTGCCTGCCTCTCCAGATGCTAATATGCTATTGGTTAGACCGGGCCCAAAGGTGAATTTAGTGCCTCAGAGCAGCAAGTTGAAAATAAATAGTAATGATAGGGTTAGAGACATGCAAGGAAAATGAATAAGAACCAGAATATCGACAGAGGTTTTGTATTGGTCATTTATAGTGAGTATTAGGGCTGCACAATATATTGTTTCAGCATCGATATCACAATGTCATCATTCGCAAAAGTCACATCATGAGTATACGCAATATTGAGTCTGAAATATAATTATATACTATAATAAAATATATAATATAATACAATTATAAAAATTAAAAAAAAAATTAAATTAAAATAAAAAAATAAAATTATTATAAAAGTGTTTTTTGAGGCCCATGACTGTGCGAGGGATTTAAAAGCATTCAGGTCTAAGAAATTGTACCGAATTGAATTGTTTATAAAATGAAGACTATGCTGTATTGTTTTACATTTGATCATTCAACTACTGTATACCCGAATACAATTCGACCCCCTGGAAAACAATCGAATGCTGTTTAATTTGTATCTTTTTCTTTATTGAATTTGTCTATGCTTGTAGGTTGTTTTTTTTATTTTATTTAATGCATATGCACTCATCTACAGAATCATCCCAATCAATCTAAAATGATCATCTTTTTCCAAATAGTTATTCAACACATCTAGTTCAATTGTATTCATAGCGCAATATATTTTTTTCAATATCATGCAGCCCTAGTGAGTTTAAATATTTGCACTTTGCTGTTTGATTTAGATTTAGATCTAATTAAAAGTTTAATTAGATTTGGAAAACATCTGTTATCTCTTTATTTTATTATGATCAATACATAATTAAATTTCTCTAAGGAAATGCTATATATACAGTTGAAGTCAGAATTATTAGCCCTTTTTGAAATTTCTTTTTAATTTTTTAAGAATTTATTTCCCAAATGATGTTTAACAGAGCAGGGATATTTTCACAGTATGTCTGATAATGTTTTTTTTTTCTTCTGGAGAAAGTCTTATTTGTTTTATTTCGACTAGAATAAAAGCAGTTTTTAATTTTTTTTAAAAGCCATTTTAGGGACAAAATTATTAGAAGCTTTAAGCTAATTTTTTTCCGATAGTCTACAGAACAAACCATTGTTATGCAATAACTTGCCTAATCACCCTAACCTGCCTAGTTAACCTAATTAACCTAGTTAAGCCTTTAAATGTCACTTTAGGCTGTATAGAAGTGTCTTGAAAAACATCTAGTGAAATATTATTTACTGTCATAATGGCAAAGATAAAATAAATCAGTTATTAGAAATGAGTTATTAAAACTATTATGATTAGAAATGTGTTGAAAAAATCTTCTCTCCGTTAAACAGAAATTGGAGGGAAAAATAAATAGGGGTGCTAATAATTCAGGGGGGCTAATAATTCTGACTTCAACTGTGTATATATAGTCACTGCAATACTCAACAACATTATTGCACATTGTATATTTTTCCAGTATCTTGCAGCCCTATTAGTAAGCATATAGATCACCTCAACACAGCACCTAAACATAAATTGTCACCTTGGAATTATAAGGTTCTATCTGCGTTCTGAATGATTTGAGATATTGAGCTTCAAAGAGTTTTTGCATTCCATATAGCAAACAGTATGTGTGTAACATTTGTTTTTTGAATAAAAAGTCTTAAAATGTAAACAGCCTATAAAAAAAACATCCCATAATGTAAATAACTTGTCATTTACTAAGAATATATCAATAACTCAATTTTGACAAAAATGTCAGATAGAACCTTATAATTCTAAGGTGCCGAAATATTGACCTCATGTAGAAGTGGAATTGTACCAATTTAAATGAATTACTAAAATGTGAATTTGCCAAAACCTAAAGTAGTGATTAACTTTGATAAGTTGATAAAAAATGATAAGCAATCAATTCAAATTAGCATTAATTGGACTTTTGTTGTGTTCTTGTGTTGCAGTTATAAGCGAGTGGTCACTCCCAAACGAGCTGGAATTGCAGTGTTCATGTGTTGGATAGTGGCCTTCATAGTCGGCTTGACGCCAATGCTGGGCTGGAACAATTTACACAACCTGCAAAGCAACGGCTCAATAGGCCCTGACCTCATCGTCACCTGCCAGTTTGAGAACGTCATCAGCATGGAGTACATGGTCTACTTCAACTTCTTCGGCTGGGTGCTTCCTCCTCTGCTTTTCATGCTCCTCATTTACTCGGAAATCTTTTATATGATCCACAAGCAGCTGAACAAGAAGGTGTCTAGTCATTCAGAACCCAACAAGTATTACGACAAAGAACTGAAGCTGGCCAAGTCCCTAGCACTAGTTCTTTTCCTGTTCGCAATTAGCTGGCTTCCCCTCCACATTATGAACTGCATCACGCTCTTCTTTCCGACATGCGAGAAGCCAATGTTCCTCATTTACATTGCCATTCTGCTCACGCATGGCAACTCCGCCGTCAACCCTATCGTTTATGCTTTCCGCATCAAGAAGTTTCGCACTGCCTTTTACAGGATCTGGAAGCAGTACTTCTGCTGCAAGGAAGCTCCGCCTCCTGATAGCCAGCCGAGCGAGAGACTGGATAACAACCACTACTTCGCTGCAGTCGCTGTTTCGCCTCCTGAACCTGCTTTGGAACACAACGTCTGACTGGCATCCCCAGAATTCCCAAAGGAGGCTGAATGGCTCCTGCTGGCTGGACGGCCCAAAGCTATCAAGTCTTGGTTTGTCTCTTTTGAATGTAAATCGGAGCTCACCACAGACTGCTCTGGGTGTCCCTTCGTTGGAATAATGAGACAGCTTTGCTTCAAAAAGAACCAAGCGAGTCAAGTCTATTTGAGGAGGAAGTTCAGAAGGGGAACCACAAGAAATCCTGCTTTAAAATGAATTGTGAAGCTGCCTTGAAGGATGCTCAAAATAAAATGAGTTTGACTGGCGTTCAATTGAACTCCAAGAATATTTGCTCACATAAGCCATGTACACACTGCAGCAAATTCAACTTTTAGTATTCAATCACTTTCTGTACACACACACACACAATTCAGAAATTTACTAGAGTTACAGCAGTGTTCAGAAGCCATATTAATTTCTGAAAAATTCTGGTAGTGACGATCACATTTACAAAAAAAAATGTTATGCTCTGTGTATTGAACTGGAATGAAAAACCAGTCATTAATAGCGTATTAAACTGCACATTAGAGTTGTGTCTATCTTCTGTATGCACTGTGCAAGAAATCACAGGAAATGACATATGATAGATCTTGACCAGAAATAGCAAATAAAAATGAGGTCATAATAATCTTATCACTAAACACTAGTGGTGTAACGGATCACAAATGTCATCGTTTGGATCACATAACGGTTTTTCAGTCACGGATCTGACCAGTTTTTGAATCATCAAAGGGAAGGAGACAAATGTCATTTGCTTTCCATTTATTATAAAAACAGTAATGCAAAAAACTTTTGGTTTCAACAAACAGAACTTAGAAGCTGTAATTTTATTAAAAATAAAATGAAGAAATAATCAGCTGAATAACAATAAATGGTAAAACATTCAGTACTGTGAAAAACTCGTTACTACCACTGTTGCTGATAACGCTAAATGTAGAAATCTAACAATATAATTTGTACAACCCATATTTATTTTTAGTCTCATTTTCAATAAATGATGCAGTTATTCACTCACAAAACTTCATGTTTCATTGCTAGATGGATCATTTTTTAAGAATTATTCAGTGGCATATTTTTGATGGCTGGTTGACGCCACCTATTGGTTAAATAATGTAATTGCTGCCTACAACTTTCATTTTTGAGCATCGTTAAATGCATATGACGGTGATTTTAATCTTTACCATAAACATCAGTGGTTTTATCTAAACTATAAACTGTTATCCCAGTACTTCTGTGTTATTTGACTGTTTGTAACTTCATAACTAACTCAAAAGACTAAAGACTCAATCTCTTTCTTGATTTTTGCGTTTTCAGATTTGAATGCAGCGATTGGAAGGATTAATAAACATATGTAAATCACCATCATTTATGTTGCGCGGGTGTTTAATGATTAATCATGCAGTTTACACTGAATGCATTAATCTAGGTTAAACAAGTTGTGACAGAAAACACCTTTGACAAACCCACCACATCCCAAATAACCTACCACAACTTCTTCCATCATCATTATATTTTACAGGAATGCTTTCATACTTGCGATTTAAATGACGTGAGAGGCGATCTTCGAATTTTTGAATTATCTACCAATAAAAAATGTTTTAATTCGCGGGTCACGTGTATTCCGAACCGTGGGTTGTGATCCGTACGAATCACGGATCAACCATGATTCGTTACACCCATACTAAACACGTTATTATAAATAAATATATATATATATATATTAGTATATATTAGTATGTATAGTACTAATATATGTATAGTATGTATAGTATGTATATAGTATGTATAATAGTATGTATAGTACTAATATGTATAGTACTAATATAATATACTATATATTAGTATGTGGATATATATATATATATATATATATATATATATATATATATATATATATATATATATATATCCACATACTAATATATTGTGACCTGCCTATTTTATTAACTCCATGAACTAGATCACTTAAATAAAGACACTTAAGTATCGTTGAGAATAAGTGGACATGGCAACACTTTAGGAGCTTGCTTTGTCAAGCAGCCTTTTAAACATAAAAAACATCACCTACATTTACATTAGTCTTTGGTTCCTGTGATATATTTTTATCAAAAATAGTGGATATCAAATGTACTTACTATGTAGTGCCAGAACATTGCTATGGTTACACGCGTCAATAAATCACAATATTAGCACAATTCAGTACAAATACAAAAAAATTATCACTTAGGGAATTCACTCCATTTATATGGAGTAGTCACCACATTAAACCAGTGTGTACATGGCTATAATGAATATAAAATTGCACACAATTGTATATTGTCCAGACAGTTATTGGGCAGACAGTATATACATAAAATTAGGGATGTACTGATACTAGTATTGGTTACGGACTCAATACTGTAAAAACACTCGGACTGATACAAAGTTTTAAAGGGCACCTACGATGAAAATCATCTTTTGTAAGCTGTTTTGAACAGAACTGTGTGCAGGTATAGTGTGTCCACAGTCATATTAAGGTGATATAAATACAATAAGTTGTTAAAATAGGTTCCCAATCCCTCCTATTTTGAGGCTGACCACATTATGATGTAGGATTGTGGTTTTCCCACCCACCGAAATGATTGACAGCCCCGTATTAACATGTCTCCATAGTAATGCGTATAATCGTATCAACAAGACAGGACCTGCGCAAAGCAACTGGGATTTGTTCAGCTCTCTGTGATCATCAATCATCATCAAATGTGATCAAGAATGAGTTTTACAAGTTTAAAACGTTTTTAAATCAGTGCATGTTTAAAATTAATTACAGCGATTTTACCGTCTTTATTTTATCACCACAGCCGCATGTCAATGCAATTATAAAAGAAGACCCTTCAATCCCGGTTTGTAGACGTTAAATCAGGTTTATTTTGAACATTAACATTACGGAGATCCAAACAGCAGTGGATATTAACGCGTATCCTGTCACATTTGCCGTGCAAAAACAGTGCAAAGTTAAACGCACGTGCTGTGTATGTGCTTGAACTTTGCAACGACATTGTGTGTGACTTATCGAAAGGCTTGAATGAACTTCACAACAGATACATCAAATAATCATTGGGAAAGTTCTTACTGTAGTATTTCTCACAAACGTTACGTGAGATCTGCTTCCTTCATGTCTGTCACTGTGCTGTTTATCTGACGCAGCCGAGGTGGAGATTAAAGCACACTCTGACAGGCATGTGGGAAAAGTGGGCGGGGAGAACTAGCATTAAAGGCACAGGCAACAAAACAGCTGCATTATGTTCACAGTAGCCAATATTTTTTCTGAAAGATATAATAAATAATCTGATGGGTGTTTTGAGCTAAAAACTTTACAGACACATTCTGGAGACACAACAGACTTATCTTAAACCTTGAAAAAGGGGTAAAAAAAAAAAAGGTGACCTTTAATTGTTACACAACATTGAACATTGTTACGCAGTGTTATGTTATAAATATTTGTTCAGTGAAGTTAATTTTGAAGCATTCTGACAGATTTGTGATTGGTTGATAATAAAATGGTTATATTATTATTATGTCTTTGGATTTGGTGCTGTAAAAATGATTTACAAAAAAGACTGAGTTACTATTATTCATAATTACAGAGAAGCTGCCCTACAATGATCTCACTAGTCTCACTATGTCAAACTCTGAAAATTGCTACATCCCCAAAAAGTAGAGGTATCAATGTGTACCAAGCAGAAAATAAAATCAGATATTCTATCTTTAAGAAATTCTATCGGTGCATCCCTAAAAAAAAAAAAAAAAAAAAATCACAACGTAATATGGAAACATCTAATCACCAGTTATTGATTCAATATGAATGTATGCAGAACAGACATCAGAGCGCTGTACACTCTCAGGTTCTCGGACATTCTGCTTGTATACTGAACCTTTGTGCACAATGACAGGAAGAGGATGTCAGAAACCACAAAAAGGTGTTGGACACGGCTCTTTCTTGTAAAATTATGGGATGTATAAATGAAGATCTGTTTTTGTGAAGGACAAAAATATTATATATTGTAGGCAGCTGACGTTAGATTTTGCTCACATTTCTCTAGCCTCGTAGCAAAATCATGTATGAGTGTGTGTGAGTGTGTGTTTATGATTGAGTGCATGTCCTAACAAAGCTGGAATTGTTAGCGGAAATGAAGATGCACTGATGAAAATGACTATTTATCTTTTTTCTGTGGTGACCGGAGCGGAACAGTCTGTACGCAAGACTAAATCTCCACTATCTGAGCATATTCAGGGTTAATGAATGATCAAAACTGATAGTGTATTACCTATTCAGTATTATAGCAGTATACGTTTTTCCAGAATTATAATTAGGAGTATGCATAAAAGAATAGCATAAGTGATCATACACAAAAACAAAAATTCAGTCACCATTTTTCATACGCTCAAGTTAAAAAAAAAGCGTTCTACTGTATAAAACATAAGCAGATTTTTAGCATTCATGTTATTGTTTTTCATAATGTTTTAATTATTGGGTTAGCATTCCTTTTAAAGGTGAAGTGTGTAATTTATGGAAAGGAAGAATAATACGCTCTTTCTTTTTCCAGTTGCCATTTTAGGTTGATTCCCCGCCAATAAAAGTATAAACACTGTGGCTCTGAGGCGTTATAAAACATTGCTCTGTTTGTTTGAGCATCCTGACCAGCTTGACTCTGACATCCTGACCGTTTCATTTGCACATGAGGAAGTGTTTAGGAATTGCAATTTCGTCTGTGGTGCAGAAATTACACACTTCACTTGTCACACTTCTGTGGGGTTTTTGATCTCAGTTGTGGATGTAACGGCAGGTCTATACTGACATTAAAAGCGAACATGTATCTAATCTGTACATAGCCATGTTATGCACTATATGTCCGAGTACATCATGTTCATAATTGTTAAACAAACAGTTGTGGAACTACAATCATTTGTTAAATGAAATATTTCGGAATAAATGGGAACAATGGGCTAATTAAATCTGCCATCTTGTTTTTACTTCACAGACACGCGGTATAAAATGACCCTGAATGAAGAAGCAGGCGCTTCATGATCGAAAACAGGAAATATCAGTTTACTGTCGAAGGAAGTACTGTAGTTCATCATCATTTATCATCTTCAGTGTCAGCATGTTTGACTTAATCTAGCTGTTAAGTGTCATGTGGTTTGTTTATCTCATAATTAAGAATGAAAGACAAGAAAATATCTCCTGTTAAGAGAATTATTTAAGAATATCTTGAGTAAAAAGTATCAACAAATAAGCCCCCATTCCTGTTCTATGACTACAGAAAGCAGCCAAAAAACACTGAAGTTTCTTCAAAGAAATAACACAGGTCCCAGGGGTCCCCATGTGAGGGTAGGAGAGGCACGGTTTTTATTCTGTGCTGAATATTTCAAGTATAAATAATATTTACCTTATTACTGTATGCACGCTGAAAGCTTATACAGTAAGTCCACTGTTAAAACATATTCAGTGTCATTTATTAGATATTTTTAATCATTAATTGACAAAATGTATGTCAATGGAATTTAATAGGACAAAAAAAATGTTCAAGAATCATCAAGATTTGTAATCCTCAAGCCTCTTTGATACTTATCAAATAAAAACAGTATAAAATTGCACACAGTTGCATATTGTCCAGACAGTTATTGTGCAGACAGTATATATATATATATATATATATCAGTGGTGT
This sequence comes from Danio kyathit, assembly GCA_903798195.1. Taxonomy (NCBI): domain Eukaryota; kingdom Metazoa; phylum Chordata; class Actinopteri; order Cypriniformes; family Danionidae; genus Danio; species Danio kyathit. The sequence goes on along the minus strand of LR812526.1, from coordinate 31,846,390 downwards.
AGTCCTAAAAAAAAAAGTGGTTTACTATTACCCACCCAACCCAAATATTAAAAGTAGGCAAAGAAACGACGAAACTATATATATATATATATATATATATATATATATATATATATATATATATATATATATATATATATATATATATATATATATATATATATATATATATTTATTTATTTTTTTTTTTTATTTAACATAAGTTACCTGTAACTATTGAAAGAAAAAAAAATACTATGGAAGATAATGATTACAGGTTTCCAGCTTTCTTCAAAATATCTTCTTTTGTGTTAAACAAAATAAAAAAAGACAAACCGGTTCGGAACAAGTAAAGGTTGAGTAAAGGATGACAATTTTACTTTTTTTTTGAATGAACTGTCCATTAAAAAAGAAAAAATATTTAAACAAATTTGTTCATTTTAAAGCGAGATGCTAATAGCCTAAACCTATTCAATGATTTATGCTTAGCTATTAGTGCCCCCAGCAGACCCGGAGATTGGCTGAGTATATTAAGCTGTGGTAAAACCTGGGTAAAAGCCAACTGTTTAACTCTAAAGGGACTTGTAAAATGAGCCTATAATTAATATAACTATATATATATATATATATTTTTTTTTTTTTTTTTTTTTTTAATCAGGAAAATAAAAAAAAAATTTCTTCAAAAACTCAAATACTAGCCTATACTCAAGTATTTTTTCCATGTTTTAAATAGAACTGCCACTTTTATCATTTAAAATGGCATAAATATAAACATATTACAAAATGTACAGGCTAATTTACATATTTCACTATCATAATATAAGTCATAATAGGAAATAATTTTTAACAAGACACAACACAATGTTTTACTCTGATATGCAGTTAAAATGAGTACATTCACTGAGTGGTTCTGTCACTGTGTTTAATCCTGTGCATGAATGTATGATATATATAATGCTACATGCACTGTAATGTGTTTTATAATCTGTTTTATAATCATAGTTAATTGATAAATGTTCGATAAGAGTTGCATTTTCGCTGGAGGAAACAGCTGTGATGATGAGGGAAGCGTCAAGGAAACAGTAGATGGGGAAACCCGATTGGTACATGTGATACAAGTGTTTCTATAGCAAAGAACTGCGAATATGCAGATATTATAACAATCTATAGATAAACACACCTTCTGCTCTCACTCTGGAAAGCTGTGGTTTGCTGATTAAACGAAAAACGAGTTGAAAACGGAGGAGCGGAAGTCTGTCGCCGTTTTCATATCAAATTTAAAGGGGACTAAGGTGATCATTTATAGTGTACAGTTCATGAGGAAATCGCTAAACATTTCGAGGGACTGAATAGAAATATAGGGGGGTAAAGCGATGCCCATGCTTTTTAAAAATAATTTTACCTCAGTGTTTCAGCGAGACATCATTTAGTTGACTTGTCGTCGTTATCGAAAAACTCTCGAAATTTTCTCATAGCTGCTGCGGTCGTCAGGGGGCGGGGAATGCCGCAAATTAAACAAAAATCCACTGATTGCAACAAATAAGATGCAAGTAAAAAAAAAACATTTGGTATACAGTTAAAGGGGACGCGAATACACGTAAATTAGGGAAGTCTAATCAGAAAAACAAGTGAGTATACCGAGGGTATACGCAGTTATTGATCCTCAGAAGTCGTAATACCCAAACAGCTCATGGAAAAAAGTAGGCATACTGAGTATACGTGCGTATAGCCCCGACTACACCACTGATATATATATATATATATATATATATATATATATATATATATATATATATATATATATATATATATATATATATATATATATATATATATATATATATATATATATAAAATTAAGGATGTACTAACACTAGTATTGGTTATTGGTTTCAGGCACAATACTGTAAAAACACTCAGACTGACACAAATTTTTAAAGGGCACTTATGATGAAAATCATGTTTTGTAAGCTGTTTGGACAGAACTGTGTGTAGGTATAGTGTGTCCACACTAATATTGGGGTGATATAAAGATAATAAGTCACTTTTTAAAGTCACTTTTTGTTAAAATAGGATCCAAATCCCTCCCATTTTGAGGCTGACTGCAACGTGACGTAGGATTGCGGTTTCTCCGCCCACCGAATTGATTGACAGCTGCGTATTAACATGTCTCTGTAGTGACACGTATATTCATATCAACAAGACAGGACGTGCACAAAGCAACTGGGATTAAAAGATCTGTTCAGCTCTCTGTGATCATCAATCATCATCAAATGTGATCAAGAATGAGTTTTACAAGTTTAAAACGTTTTTAAAACAGTGCATGTTTGTAATGAAATATAGCGATTTTACCGTCTTTATCACCACAGCTGCATGTCAGTACAATTATAATTATATTACCCCATGGAAATTATAAAAACCATGGAAAAAATCATGGAATCTGTAATTATTTAGACATGTGGGTTTTGATGTCATCACTGCGGCACTTTATTAATGTATAATGGCACCGAGTTAAACATAGTGCTTTTAGATGGTAACAAAATAAAAATGTCTCTATCTCAGTCGATGTTTTTGCTCCTCCAATGATTGTATTGTGGAAAAAAGTCATAGCTGCATAATACAAATCATTTTCATCAGGTCCATGGTGGTTCGGGTGTTTCAGAAGACCTACCCCTCACTGACAAAGGTCCAGAATTTGTCCCATACATGAGCTCATTTGTCCTATTTTGACTGCTGTCCCATTATAAATAGTGAAAATAACCCATCGAAAAGGCTTTAAAACCAAGCGGAATCCTCTGTTAGCTGTGGCTTCAGTGTCCAAGCTGTGCAAGAAAACACACAATCTGATGTAAGAGAAGTTTTCTTTGCCACTGTTTTGTTTTTAAGTAGAGAAAACATTTTACAAGTGACTTTTATTCTAAATATTTTTTTTTCATTAAAATGGCTAAATTCTGACTGAGGAAAATAGAACGTGCAGGCCAGATTGTTATTTGTCAAATAAATGACAATAGGCTACAGTTTTTAATTTAAAACTTTTAACAGATTCCTATTTTTTCTTATGATATATGATGTAATTAATTTGTGTTTTAATTTTAAAAAAAAATTCATATTTCTTTATTTAAAATCTTTAGGAAATATTTGGTACATCAAAAAGTGTGATTATGAAAACCATCCGACAATTCAGCTATAAAATTGTGCTTTAAATGTCACTAAAATGCAGTATTTAAATCTCATAATAAAATAGAAAATGCGGCAAACAACTGCAAAAAGGTCCACATTTTGAGAAAAAAGAACCACTCCTTTCACCAGGCTGGCTATGTGCCTGAAAACATACCCATGCAACATACTTTATCACAGGTTACCTGATTCGTTTTGGCATTATAGACTTTTTACATTACTGTAACTGATTTTTAGATGTTTTTTTACACACTGTTTGAGATATGCATCTGTAATCTGTGAGAATGTCTCAAAAGGTCAAACATTCAGAGATAGTTTCCCCTAGTTTTACAGTGTGTGTTCGACCATATGCTTGGTCACTGTATGCTGCTGATCTCTCTCTCTCGCTCTGATCTCTCTCACTCTCTCTCTCTCTCTCTCTCTCTCTCTCTGATAAGAACGCTTCAAGCTTTGCTGTGATGATGTGCTAAAAAGGATAAAACTGTCAGAATGCTCTAGTCTGCGACATATCATGATGTTACACTGACCTCTAGTGGAGCTTATGGTCGCTGCTGAATATAAAAATGAAGCACTGCAGTGAGTACCACTTAGAATAAAAGGCCATTTTTCCAGATTTAAACAAAACAAGCCAAAAATCAAAAACTTTTTTGTTGTTGCATTTCCAAGTGGATATGATATAAATACCTTTATATAAAGCATGTGTGAAAGTTGTTAAGCCAATTATACATTTAAAAAGCAGTATTTTATGTGGAGTTATCTGAAAATGAACGGTCTCAGATCCGAGTACAGACGGTACAGACACAAAGGCATGCAAGCAAGCAAAACCTTTAAATGTGTTAGGGTGTGTTCACATCTGTGTTTGGTTTTCTTGAGTATTTTGGTCCAAACAAACAAACAAACAAACAAACAAAAACAAACAAAAAACATAAAAGAAAATCCAGAGGGGTATTGCACAAAAGTAGAGTTAAAAAGGCCAGGGATAACAGAAAAAGCGTGGCTTGACCTAGTTTAATCGGCTCCTTCTGGCTTAGTCCGTTGCACATTTGCTGATCCAGGGTGAGAATGAGCCACTATGTCAAGTCTGATGTTCATAGCCAGGAGAAGTGCACATTCGCTGCATTTGTTAACAGACCACAGGATCAGTCACAGAATCAGTGATGCAAGTGTGGATAAAACCTGAAGTGAGCCAATCAGGTAACAAGTTAAAACACGCCCCTCTCGGCCACCAATCAGGGAACTTCCATTACATTTATTCAAAGAATGAACAGAAACATATCAAACGAGATATTGCATATATATATATATATAACAAAAAAAAATTGTTGACATTTTCTAGTTTGTAAGTTTTATTTTTTGCAATATCTCGTTTGAAATTAAATGTATTATATTATATTTCTATACTGTAGTATCCTGCAGTAACCACAAGGGGTCGTTATTGTATTACAAGTGTTGTGTTCTCCCCTGTAAGTCAGTTGAAGACGATATCCGATGCGGAAGGCATGCGGTGGAAATGTCTGTTGTTGTAACTGAGGTAAACAAAAAGTAAAGGTTCATTTTCAACTCAATACATGTAGTAGACTGATCTTTATTGAAGATACTACATTTTTGGCGACGAGGATAAAGCAGAAGCACGTGTTGACAGCAAATGAAGCATGGAAAAATGACGGAGCACTGTGCTAATAACTACCTGTGAGGGGAATAAAAAAAAAAAAAAAAAAAAAGATCGAGAGAAGAGCAACCATGGCTACAGGAACTATTGGCTCACTTGGAATGTTTGATGCAAAAACTCAAACATGGGAAGAATATTCTGAAGTACTGGAGCAATTTTTCGTGGCTAATGGAATCGAAGATGAGGGTAAGCAAAGAGCTACTCTCATAAGTGTTGTGGGACCACAAACTTACAGTGTGATGCGAAATCTTCTCAGCCCTGTAAAACCAAGTGAAAAAACTTATGAGCAGCTGGTAACAATGCTAAAAAATCATTTCAATCCCCAGCCAAGTGAGATTGTTCAGAGATTTAAATTTGACTCCAGAACAAAGAAGCCGACCGAGACCGTAACAGAGTATGTTGCAGAGTTGCGATGTTTAGCTCAAGACTGTAATTATGGAACAACTTTGGATCAAATGCTGAGGGATCGGCTTGTGTGTGGCATTGATGATGATCGGATTCAGAGACGGTTGCTTTCAGAAATAAATCTGACATTTGAGACTGCTTTTAAAATTGCAGTCGCCATGGAAACCGCAAGCAAAAATGTGCTTGATTTGCAAAATAAATCCAGTGTACAGACATGTAACAACGTCAAGTTCAAAGTGAGGAAATCTGATCAAGAAAAAAAAGGAGAGTCAGGTGAACAAATAGACACCAGAGACTGCTACAGGTGTGGAGGAAAAAACCACAGAGCCAGTGAATGCAGATTTAAGAAGGACAAATGTTATGAATGTGGAAAAATAGGTCATATTTCCAAGGCTTGTCGCAACAAAAATAAACAGAGGGGACACACTGTCACAGGAAGTAGAGCAAAAGGAGCGTGGCCACATCGAGCATTTAAAGTAAGTGAAAATAATAATAGTGATGAATCAGAAGAAACCTTCACCTTGGCATGTATAAAAGCTGATGCTATGAAGAAAGTGAAGCCCCTCACTGTTGAGTTACATGTTGATGACAAACTCGTGAACTTTGAGATCGATACAGGATGTAGTGTCAGTTTAATGAACGAGGGAATGTTCAGTGACATCTGGAAAGACACAAACGCTCCCAAATTAAGACCCTCAAAAATGAAGTTGAGAACTTATACTGGAGAGCCAGTAGAGATAGTGGGGGTAGCAGACGTTCATGTAAAATACCAGCAGCAGGAAAAAGAGATGCCTCTTGTCATAGTCAAAGGAACAGGACCATGTTTACTAGGCCGAGCCTGGCTGGAAGAAATTCACCTGCAATGGGGTGAGATAAAGCTGATACAGTCAGAGACAAAGACATTGCAACAGGTGCTATCTAAACATGAGGAAGTGTTCAAAGAAGAGCTTGGGACATTAAGGGGCACTACTGCTACTCTTCATGTTCCGACTGATGCCTCACCACGGTTTTATAGACCCAGATCAGTGCCATATGCCTTAAAAACAAAGGTGGAAGAAGAAATTAATCGTCTGCTGCGAAACAAGATAATCTCACCTGTTAAGTATTCAGAGTGGGCAGCTCCTGTGGTTCCTATCTTGAAACCAGATGGGAGTATAAGACTATGCGGTGACTACAAACTTACAGTCAACAGAGTGTCAACACTGGAACAATATCCATTACCTAGAGTGGAAGATCTTTTTGCTCTATTGGATGGAGGGAAGCAGTTCACAAAACTGGACATGAGTCACGCATACCAACAAATAGTGATGGATGAGACCTCCAAGAAATATTTGACTGTGAATACTCCAAAAGGGTTATTCACATATAATCGTCTACCCTTTGGAGTTGCTTCCGCCCCTGCTATCTTTCAGAGAACAATGGAGGGATTGCTACAAGGTATACCTGGAATAGTTGTTTATCTGGATGATATATTGGTGACTGGAGGAAATCAAGACAGACATTTGAAGACACTAGATGAAGTGCTGACCAGGCTGAAAGAAGCTGGTTTGCGGCTGAAGAGAGGAAAATGTGTGTTCCTGTCAAATGAGGTGGAATATTTGGGTCACAGAGTAGATGCACAGGGTCTACATCCCACAGGAACTAAAGTAAAAGCCATTGATGAAGCACCGGAACCAAGGAATGTCACAGAGCTTAAGGCTTACCTGGGGTTGCTGAACTATTATAATAAGTTCCTTCCAAATTTGGCAACGCTACTAGCCCCCCTACATCTGTTGCTGAGGAAAGATGTTCAATGGATGTGGAAAAAACAACAAAAAGAAGCTTTCAAGGAATCTAAAGCCCTACTGAAATCAGCAAAGGTGCTAGTGCACTATTCCTCAGATTCAGAATTAGTTCTAGCATGCGATGCCTCACCCTATGGGGTTGGTGCGGTGCTCTCGCAGCGCAGAAAAGGAGAGAGCATGGAGAAACCTCTGGGGTTCATGTCACGAACATTAACGGCTGCAGAGAAGCGGTACTCACAGTTAGACAAAGAAGGTCTAGCTGTGATTTTTGGCATCCAAAGATTTCACAAATACTTGTATGGGCGTGCATTCACAATTTACACTGATCATAAGCCCTTGATTAATTTGTTCAATGAAACGAAAGCAGTTCCTCAAATGGGATCACCCAGAGTGCAAAGGTGGGCTGTGATGTTACAGGCATATCAGTACAACATTGTATACAAGCCAGGAAAGTACCACCAAAATGCTGATGCACTGAGTAGACTCCCAATGCCAGGTGAGGGAGAACCGGAAGACACCAATGATCAAGTGCTGATGATGGAATTAATGGATGACTCACCTGTAAGTGCAGTGCAAATTCGGAAGTGGACATCTCATGACATAACACTCTCCAAGGTACATGAGTACATATTAAAGGGTTGGCCTGAAGAAGTGGAGCCCTCACTGTTACCATACTATCATAGGAGAGATTCGCTGAGTGTCAAAGATGGATGTGTGATCTGGGGAGCAAGGATCATCATACCACCACAAGGCCGAGGTGCTGTATTGAAACAGTTACACCAGACTCATTCTGGTATGTCAAGAATGAAAGGATTGGCCCGTTCATACATGTGGTGGCCTGGTATGGATCAGGATGTGGAGAAAGTGGTGCAGACATGTGAGATGTGTCAAAGTTTCAAAAAGGTACCTGCTCAAGCTCCATTACACCCGTGGGAGTGGCCAGGTTCACCCTGGGAAAGACTTCACATTGACTACGCAGGGCCCTTCTTAGGAAGGATGTTTCTAGTTCTGGTAGACTCTCACTCCAAGTGGATGGAAGTTTATCCTACGACGCATGCAACTTCCCAAATCACTATTGAGAAACTGAGAATGTGTTTCAGTATACATGGACTACCTAAAATGGTAGTGTCTGACAATGGAACGTGTTTTACCAGTGAAGAGTTTGAAATTTTCATGAAAAGAAATGGTATTCAACATGTGATGTCAGCTCCTTATCATCCTTCTTCAAACGGACTAGCAGAACGTGCTGTTCAAACCTTCAAAGAGGGAATGAAAAAGATGAAAGGAGACACAGTGGAGACAAGAGTAGCAAGATTCTTGTTCAATTATAGAATCACTCCCCATGCAACAACTGGGTTGTCACCTGCTCAGATGTTGATGTCACGGAAGTTGAGATCTACATTTGACTTACTCCTTCCTGATGTAAAGACCAAAATTCTAAAAAAACAGCAGAAGCAAAAAGAAGCTCATGACAAAAGTTGCAAACTCAGAAGTTTTGAAGCTGGAGATTCAGTGTACGTGAGGAACTACAGCAGTGGACCAAAATGGATACCTGCAGTTGTGGAAAGTTGTACAGGACCTCTGTCATACAAGACCACTCTAGGGCAGGGGCAAACCGTGAAGAGGCATGTGGACCAAATAAGAACTCGGAGTACAGATGGTATTCTCGACACTGTACTACCCACAGAGGATGAACAGAACGTAGGCACTCCTGCGTTACCGACTGCAGATGTGGTCGATGCACCTGCAGAGAGGGAGCTGTCTGCATGGGAAAAGCCACAGTTACCTGAAGTGACTGCTGTTGAAAACCAGACCAACTCACCTACAAACCTGAGAAGGTCTGCCAGAGAAAAACGTTCTCCCACTCGCTTCAAAGACTATGTTGCATAGAACAAATTAGTAAAAGAATCAGTAATACACTGATAGGTTGAAGAGTTGTAATAAGAATCTGGATCAATAAGATTTATAATATGTTACTGATTTACAGTGTTATATATATATCTTAAGTGATTCTTTGGTATGTAATTGATTTAGTGTAATTTAGTTAGCAAGACTAAGCTATAAAAATAACAAAGAAAATTCTAAATAAGACATTCCAGTTGATAGCTTAAGGAGGAGGGAATGTAGTATCCTGCAGTAACCACAAGGGGTCGTTATTGTATTACAAGTGTTGTGTTCTCCCCTGTAAGTCAGTTGAAGACGATATCCGATGCGGAAGGCATGCGGTGGAAATGTCTGTTGTTGTAACTGAGGTAAACAAAAAGTAAAGGTTCATTTTCAACTCAATACATGTAGTAGACTGATCTTTATTGAAGATACTACATATACCTAAAGATGTTAGGAGAACAGTCTTATTTTAATGAGAGGAACTGCTGAAAAAAACTGTTTTGTTTATTGCACCTAAATTCTTTTTTCTCTAATCAATAATCTATTTTTATCTCTCTTATCTATATTTCTATATAAATCTGAAAGGGCTATATATATATATATATATATATATATATATATATATATATATATATATATATATATATATATATATATATATATACACACACACACACACACACACACACACACACACACACACACACAAACATTTAAACATACTTATTTTTCATTCAAATAGTTGTAAAATATACAGGTAAAGTCAGAACTATTAGGACCCGTGAATTATTAGCCCCGCTGTTTATTTTTTGTTCCCAATTTCTGTTTAACAAAGAGAAGATTTTTTCAACACATTTCTAAACAAAATAGTTTTAATAACTCATTTCTGATTTATTTTATCTTTGCCATGATGACAGCACAGAATATTTCACTAGATATTTTTCAAGACACTTCTATACAGCTTAAAGTGACATTTAAAGGCTTAACTAGGTTAATTAGGTTAACTAGGCAGGTTAGGATAATTAGGCAAGTTATTGTGTAACGATTGTTTGTTCTGTAGACTATCGAAAAAAAATTAGCTTAAAGGGGCTAATAATTTTTTCCTTAAAATGGCTTTTTAAAAATTAAAAACTGCTTTTATTCTAGCTGAAATAAAACAAATAAGACTTTCTCCAGAAGAAAAAAATATTATCAGACATACTGTGAAAATTTACTTGCTCTGTTAAACATCATTTGGGAAATATTTAAAAAAAGAAAAAAAAACTTCAACTGTATGTAAATAGCCTAGAACATGGAGTGACTGTAAAACACAATTTTTTGAAGCGTTGACAACAAAACTAACATATAAATCACTAGGATGAATCTTAGCCTGGTTGTTAGCCTGGATAGCTTCAAAATCCCAGCTTGATCCCTTATTCTACTTTTGTGCAATACCCCTCAAATTCACTTAGTGTTCACAGTGGCCAAACCTGAGATACAAAACAAAAAAAAGCTTGTATGATGCATTTGTGTTTGTGTGTCTGTGACAGATCTTTCAAAACATCCAAACTTCCTTTGCCTCTTCCCTCTTTGGTTCGTGTTGTGTTCAATGTTACAGTCATTGGTTCAGACACAGCATTAGTTGAACAAAACAACAGTTTGTTTGAATTCACAGCCAGAGCCATATTCACCAATCATGTTTGCTCCGATTCAGTTAGCAGAGTAAGCATTCGCACTTAGTCAAATGGACCATACTAAAACGCAGTCGCACCTAATTTATTTTAATCAAACGATATTTTCCAAGTGTGAAGGTTTCATTGTTAATATAATTCATTGCTTCTCAAAGCATACAGTGCAAGAAGAACAGAATGAAAGAACGAAAAAAATACTGTAAACTAATTGTAATTTATTAATCAGTAATCGAAAACAATTTATAGAATAATATGCAAGTAATTCTGCACAGCACTAGTATTTGTATTTTATTATTTTATTGTATTTTTTATGCACAGCACGAGCACAAAGACCCGACAACATCTGCGCGTTCGCGTCAGCAAAGACGTCACACGCCGACACGGAGGCGTGGATTGTTTTTGGCGGACATACCAGCAGTACCAAATGGCAGCGTACAGAAGTGCCTCGCAAAAGCGCGCTGAAATCTTTTGAATTCATAAACAACCCGCGATCGTCGAAAGCCCAGTGTGTGGGTTCAGCATGGCGCTCAGCTGCACAAATACAACACATCTTCATCACCTGCCCAGCTAACCGGCCTGCTAACAGTCTCGGATGCACACTGACAGGCAAGCATGCTGTTATATTTACCTTTTGTCTCGCATTGTGAGCCTTCGTAAGCATAGCTAAACCATTCAAAGGTATTTATTTACTGTTAACGCTGAAACATTATGCATTTAAGATGTCAGCTTATTTTGCTGTTACAAACCCTCGCGAGTGCACATTTCATATTGTTTATTTACATTTCTGACAGCTCTGCTTGAGAATTATAGAGGCAAAGTTGGTTTTATATTCGCACATTCGGACTTTCCCCATAATAATATAATTTCATAAAAGTATTATTTGCAAACTCTAAATAGCTAAATCATATTAGCAGCCAATGACTATCAAAGTTCAACATTGTTCACAGTCAAATAAACAGTGTTAATGTTGTTTTGAAGTCATACTTGCATGCTAATTTCGATCGAATATTCAAAGTAACATGGTAAACAATATAGACTTCTAAATGAACGAATGTGCGAATATAAAACCAACTTTACCTCTATTTGAGAATTGACGCTTTCGAATATCAACAAACAAATCCAGCAAAAACAACTGAAAAGCATTTTTCTGTCATCACATCTCTTTAAGATTGAGCAGCGGGTAAAGTCTGAGGTCCTCTCCAGCAGCAGAAAATGAACGGGAAAGTCTTACCGGACACTCCTATAGCTGTGGACTGTTGGCAGCTCCGCAAGTGCCTTCACGTCCGTCTGTTCTTCTTGTCCCACATGCACTCGGATCACACCTGTGGCCTGTCATCCACCTGGAGCCACAGGCCCATCTACTGCTCCCCTCTCACCGCCAAACTGCTCCAGCTCAAACTGCAGGTGAGATCACACTGCACATCAGCAGGGAAAACTGAGGGAAAAGTTGAGTTTATTGTTTGATTTTTCAGAACTGCTTTAATTTTAATATTTTCTGGAAGTATTTATTAGTATGCCAGACTAATAGGCGGTTCATTCCACTGTGGCTACCCCTGATAAATCAGAGACTAAATCGAAGGATAGTATTTATTAATAGCAATTAATATTACACTTTAAAAATAATATATTTGTAAATGTAGTAGTAATTTATATTTGAAAGACGAATTGTTTAACAGCTTACATTAGAGTTGTATTACATTTATTAGCTTTGTGTTTTTTGTCAGTTTTATACGTTTTGAAATTATGTAGATTTAGTACATTAAACTTCAGTTGTATTATCTGTTTGTTTCACCTTGTGTGTGTGAAGCTATGAATAAAATAAGAGCATTTGAAAATTCTCAGTTTCTTTGGATTTACAATGTATAGATATGTTTAAGTGAACTGTAATTGTTTATGCAAATACTAATGGGGGATCTGCTAAAGTTATAGCCAAAATGTTGTCATTTATTGCATAAAATGAAAATTGGTCAGAATAACAAAAAAAGATTCCATGTTTTCATATATGTTTATAATCATTTTCAGACTACACAATACCAGTGTTTTAACTTTTTAAATAGTTCAATATTTGGAGAGAATCTATGTTTGTTGGAATAGTAATATGTGTAATTAACAATAGCTATGTTCCCATCCAAAGATGCGAATTAAATTTATGCGCAAAACTGCATTATCGCATAAAAGACATGTGAATAACGCAGCGTTTTCATCCAACGAGTCAAAGAGATTAAAATAGTCACTTCCTGATTAACTGGTGCCAACTATCAAAAGTAAAAACGGAATTTGCTGCGGTATGAGAGAAGCTACGTGATTCTTTTCTTTATTTAATAATTGACTTGCGCCTCAGAAGACAATGCCAACATGCAATGAACGCGTGGTGGTGTTTGAAGGCATGAGATGCGGAGCACAGATGCTCTTGACAGTTCTGGAGGTCATTAATAATATAATAACTAATACTGAAATAGTTACGCTGTTTTAAAATGACTAAAACAACTATTCAGATGTTTTACAGTGTGCTCAGCCTGCTGGTTTGTCCATTCACACACATTTTTACCATCACATGATCTCTTATAACAAAATCACGTGACTTTTTTTAATGCGCATACTGGAATTTGTTCGGTAAAAGTGTTTCCATCATAGATTATGCACATCTTTTCTTATCGAATAAAAAGTTTATCATGTCATATGCAAACAGTTGAACTACAGGTGTTTGTTTTTTGTCGTCTGGTTTATACATTAATACTAAATCAACGGTGGGTCAAAATATGAAACTTTTAGTTCTCGGCAAATACTGCGAGTATGTGCTTTGGCTTTGATACATAGTAAGTCTACGTCATTCAGCAAAAAGCATATTTCTAATGTCACTTTTCCTCACTCAATATAACAAAACAATTCTGAGGTCCTTGGCATCTTGAAAACTGGTCCAGAAAACAAAGTTAATGAAAAATGACAAATTCCCTGGATGTTGAATAATGTTTTGTTTGTTAGACAGATCAAGCTGGTTAGAATTACAAATTGTGCTCTGTTATTCAGATCAAACAGAAATGGATTCGTCCTCTGGAGATTGGTCAAGATCACATGCTAATGCTTGATGACCTTGGAAAAGAACGACTGACCGTTAATCTAATAGATGCCAATCACTGTCCTGGGGCAGTTATGTTCCTTTTTCAAGGATACTTTGGCACCAGACTCTACACTGGTAGGTTTGAAAAAAGATACTGTCTTTCAACAAACAATGTTATCGTACAACACGACTGTCAGCTCTTAATATTGAGATTGTATTTTAATGGATGATTTATTATGTTTTATCTCAGGTGATTTCCGTTACACCCCATCAATGCTCCGTGTGCCATGTCTCCAAAACCACATTAACATTGATGTTCTGTATCTGGACAACACAAACTGTGACCCGACTCGAGCCGTACCTTCTCGTCAACAAGCCACACAACAAATCAAACAGATCATCAGGGATCATCCTGGATATGCTGTAGTCATTGGTGAGACTTTTTCACTTTAACAAAATGTAATGTTTCTGTTCAGACTTTTAAAAGGCAAAACTTATTTAAAGCCTGAACCAGAAGTTTACGAGACTTTTATTTCAGTATGCTGATGTACTTCCAACTGAAACTGAATATTGAGTCGGGGCTTTTTGCACACCATTTGCACTTAGCAAACTGACGGTAAGGGTGTTGTGGTTAATAATATTTTGGCTGAAACTTTAAAACGGATGTCAATAGAGAAGAACCACTACTCCAAACATGCAAGTGTTGGAATATGCAATCAATTCCATGCGTGTTCAATAAAAAAGGTCAGGAGAGGTTTTTCTTCAATGTCAAAAATTGTAACAATTTTTTTGGGATACAAATGAATAATTTGATTTACAGAATTCTGTTATCCTCAATGCAATGCAAAAGTTACATTCAGGAGGTGCGCAACAATTTTCATTTCCTGACTTCAACTTATATAGGCAGCTGATATTAACAGGTGGAGTTTAGTCAAATTCGTCACTTGTCAATCATTCTCCAGTTCTCCATTGGCCACACCCCTGACACAAGTCCTCTTTTTCTACGAATTTTCTGCACAACAATAAAAGCATATGACTTTTCTCAACTGCATAATTCTGTGTTAAAAATACTGCTGACAGGAAGTTTCTAGCTGCCCAGCTAAAGTTATTTTTAGACAATCAGGCCTGTTTATCTCTATCAGCTCTATCTACTTCTGCAAAAATGCTAATTAGTATGCACAGCATCCCACACAACACGGTAGAAGTTTAGTTAATATATGACCTTTTCAATGACCAATACAAATAATTGTTTAATGAAAAGAAAAAGAGACAGAAAAAAAAAAAATATATATATATATATATATATATATATATATATATTCTTTTTCCCAACACAAGCAAATGTACAGACTTTGATGTAAACAGATGTCTGTATGCTCTTGAAATAAAAGTTCAGAAAGATCTTATGCATAGTTTTTGTTAATAATGGGCAAATCAAAATAATAAGTTGAACTATCAAATCACAACAGTTCTACAGTGGTCCCTCGCTATAACGTTGTTCACCTTTCGTGGCTTTGGATTTTTTTTTGTGCAATTTTGACATAATTTTTTTACAGCGCATTGTGTCCTGCGTCCTGATTGGCTATAGACCACTGTCAATCATTCTCCTCCGTGTCTCCTGTACAGTACAGAATGCGTTCAGCTTGCCAAATTAACATAGATCTTCAATCGCTAGGAGTGTGAGTTGCAACAAGAATGCAATAAGCGTTGTAACTGTCCACAGCAAGACTATCAAAAAGGGGGTTGCACACCGGGTGCACCACGCAGTGCCATGCATTCTGCGGTGCCCAGTTATGACTCAGAACACGGTTCATATTTCTGCCTCGCCACAGAGCACCATCTGAATAATTTTATTTTAGGGTGTTTTCACACCTGCCTTATTTAGTTCGGTTGAATCGCACTAGAGTACGTTTTTCCCTCTTGGTGTGGTTCGTTTGGGCAGGTGTGAATGTAGCAATTGCACTCGAGTGCGCACCAAAAGCGGAACAAAAAAGGGTACCGAGACCTCCTTGAAGAGGTGGTCTTGTTATGCTTCCAAACGAACCCTTGATCGGTTCCTGATGATCGAAATAAAACAGACCCAACCACAAATAGTACTGCGCCTTTTTGGACTAATCCAGCTGCCGTAGTCTGATGCACTGTTCCATCTTACGGGGTGTGGAGAAAAAATATTTGTTGATAGCGCTTTAAATTAATTCACGCCTCCTCATGAAGTGACTTGCGATGTGCCTTCGCCGTGTGCAATGCATTAAAACAATAATCCATAACATATTTTTCCAGCTGCAGCTGCACTTCATTCTCGAAATGTATAGTTTGTCTAAAGTGATGTATACAAACTATATAGTATACTATGACCAGGGATACAATCAGCCAGCACAGTCGTCACTCCATGGTAAAAAGTGACATTTTGTGCCTGCCAGTTTGTTTACTTGCGGGAGTTCCATTGGCGGTTTCCCGCACGTGAATTCTGACCAATCGAAAAGCAGTTTAGGAAATACGTTCAATAACATCTGGCCAATAAATGATGTGGATTTTGTCACATGACTGCATTTTGGTTCTTTTCAACTGGTTTGGACCAAAGCAATCGATGAGGTGTGAAAAGGACCCAAAAACGGAAATAGAATGCTACAATGTATCATTTGTTACTCTTGGTCCGGACCAAATGAACTGAACCACAGATGTGAAACCACCCTTAAATAACATGCCACTGTGTGTGTCCGGTTTGTGTTACTTCCAACTGTCATGTGCACGGCATATCCGCTGTGCGACCCCCTTAAGGATGGAGTCTGCTTTAGCTTTGTGGATCAGTGAATGCAGGAAAAAGAACATTAGGCTGGATGCCAACATTATAAATAAAAAGCTTTATGAACATTTTGCTGACAGCAATGAATGTTTGCACCTGATAACAGGTTTTGATCTTTGGTTTCATTTTATAATACTGGACTTTTCAACAAAAGTTTGAGAGTGTTTAAATAAGAGAGAAAAGAGTGAACATGTTAATGCCTGTCTGAGAAAAGTGTATAAAGTGTGTAGTGAGGGGTTTTACAGCCTTAAAACATCTATAATAATAGTAAAAAAAAAGCTGACTACTTCCTGGATATCGCTTATTGCAGGTTATTTTCAGAACGTAAGTCTCGTGATAAATGAGGAACCACTGTAATTGCAATAAAAATATTGGGATAGTATTGAATCAGCAGATTAGTGTATAATCCAAGCCCTAACTGTAAATCTACCCTTAGTTTTGACTTAATTTGATATATTTGAAATTGCATTAAAATATGTTATCTGTCATCAGGTCTGTACTCTCTGGGTAAAGAGTCCCTTCTGGTTGAGCTTGCTATGGAGTTTAAAACATGGGTTGAGGTGGACAGAGAGCGTCTGGAAACCTTGCGTGTTCTGCAGCTCCCTGATGTTTTCACCACAGACTCTGATGCAGGCCGTATTCGTGTGGTCACTCAGTCTACGATCAACGCTTCCAACCTGCAGGCATGGAATAAACTGCAGCCTACCATTGCAATATTGCCTACCAGCCGCCCTATGGTCTCCTGCCACCCTAATGTTTATGTGGTGCCTTACTCGGACCATTCTTCCTACCAGGAACTGGAAGACTTTGTCTCTGCCCTGTCTCCTATTTCACTGGTGCCCATTGTAGGCAACTGCCTGCCTTATTTTTCTTCCCTCCTGAGCCCTCGCAAGAAGCCAAAAACAGTGGTAATTCCAGAGTCAGTCAAGCAGTACATGATGACCAACTCAAATATTCAGAGCTCCACAAATGGCATGATCCAGAGAACCTCACGACCAGAGGTGCGAGGAGTGGTGTTTGACTCTCCAGAGACTAAATTAAGCCAACCCAATCACGATGACAAGGATTCAGATGATACTGAGATAGATCACGATGGTACAGACAGAAATTCTGACTCCGATTGCATTCTTCTAGACATGGGCACCAACTCCTACCATAGAGATAACGGCCCGCGCAACACACCTTTGAAACTCATCAGAGTTGCATCTGAAGATGTTGTGACGGTCACCAGCGGCCTCACCATGGATGACAATGAATCCGTTAGTACACGTAAAGGAATAGGATCACCTGATCGCAGCCTCATATACGAATGTGATCATGAAAGTCCAACAAAATCATCCAAGGAAAAGAGTCCTGAAATGGGCTGCACCAATTCAGGAGAAATGTGCTCTTCGATGGACAGTTTTACCACTGCAGCTGCACTCACACTACCTAGTCCACAATCAGTAAGCTCTGCTTTCCCCATCACTTTAGAGAGAGAGCAGTTCGAGCACTGGCTCCTTGAGAACTTCACCATACCTGCTGAGGAACTCAAAGGAGGCCAGGTCTTGAGAGGACTTTGTGAAAATTATCGCCTTAATCCCGTCGATCTCCCTAAACCCGTGGGTGATCCTCTTGAAGCTGCTATAAAGCGTCTCACGTCTAATTGAAACATTTTTGGTGATTTTAATAACCACTTTTGGAGCTAGGTTTATGTGAATGGTTGATTTATCACGTATTGTAATTTACATGTGAACAGTATTGTGCTTAAGTCTCTAAATCATTAGCTCTGTGCCAAGCATTAATTCTTTTACACATTGTTAGCCAAAAGCTGTTGAAGGCATCAATTTGATGTTATTATTTACAATGTTTGTCATATAACACATTAATGTTTGTTTTGCATGCCTTTGTTGTCATACATAGCAACACTAAGCACCGTATTGTGGTACATTTGTTTTCAGATGTAAAAGAAATGTCATTAAAATAGTTTCTTGTTTTTTTTGGCTGAGAGGATTTTTTTTTCTTGTTGGTTATGATAATTAGTTTACTTAAATATGTAGTTTACTTAAGTACAATATGTAATTTTTGCCACTAGAGGGCAAGTATTCTTAACAAACAAAGGCATAGTCTGATGATGCTGTGATTGTGGGATCATGGGAGTTGTCTTCATTACATCCTACGGGACTCATGCAGAAATCAAGTTCATGGATGAGCTAAAGCAGTGTTTCTCAACCATGTTCTTGGAGGACCACCAGCTCTGCATATTTTCCATCTCTCCCTAAACACACCTGAGTCAGATCATCAGCTCATTAGCAGAGACTGAAAGACCTGTAATGGGTGTGACAGACAAAGGAGACATCCAAAGCATGCAGTGTTGGTGGTCCTCCAGGAATGTGGTTGAAAAACACTGAGCTAAAGCATAGGTCTCAAACTTGATCCCGGAGGGCTCAAGAGTAGTGATCAAGACTAGTAGAGACTACCAAGCAGGTTTGAGTTGGAGGTGGTTGGAGCTAAACTATGCAGAGCTGTGGCTTTGAGACCATTAAGCTAAAGTAATTCAAACCTTATTATCATGGTTGTATGAAGTCTTTCTGCATAATGTTGCCAATTTATTATTATTTACAATTGTATATGCAGTATATGCAAACATTTGTGACAAATTACATTTAAGCATAGGTTGTTTATCTAAATTTGACCAATCGGATTGGGCCTTACTATCTTTATCCCCACCTTTATCCCAGGGTAGTTACTGTTCTGCTGTTGGCTGGAGTGGCTCAAAAGTGAATACAATTAGACTGAATACAGTACATCCAGTCAGGGTATCTGCTGTGGTTTTACTCATTCGTAGTGTTTAAAAAAGGAGTGCACAAACATTTCAGCCCGCGACCCCCAAAATAACAATGCCAATGACTCGCAACCACCAATATTCTCTGAGGTGGTTATAAATATTTTAAACCTTGCACACATATCAATAGGCCCAAGCATATTTGTTATTTTGTCAGAAAGTTTAACCAGGTGCCTTAAAATCAATGTGCTTCCCCCCTCTTTTTTTGGAAACCTTTTGCACCCTGACAGTTTTTTATATATAATTAATATATTTATGTTTATATATATATATATATATATATATATATATATATATATATATATATATATATATATATATATATATATATATATATATAATTAATTAATTAATAATCTAATTATTAGCCCGTGCTTATTTTTCCCCCCAATTTCTGTTTAACGGAGAGATTTTTTTAACACATTTCTAAGCATAATAGTTTTAATAACTCATTTCTAATAACTGATTTATTTTATCTTGCCATGATGACAGTAAATTGTATTTTACTAGATAATTTTCAAGACACTTCTATACAGCTTAAAGTGACATTTAAAGACTTAACTAGGTTAATTAGGTTAACTGGGCATGTTAGGGTAATTAGGCAAGTTATTGTATAACGATGGTTTGTTCTGTAGACTATCGAAAAAATATAAAGATAAAGCTTAAAGGGGCTAATAATTTAGTCCTTAAAATGGTGTTTAAAAAATTAAAAACTGCTTTAATTCTATCCGAAATAGAGCAAATCAGACTTTCTCCAGAAGAAAAAAATATCATAAATACTGCAAAAATAACTGTTAAACATCATTTGGGAAATCTTTAAAAAAGAACAAATATTTCAAAGGGGGGCTAATAATTCTGACATCAACTGTATATATATTGTACCTGTTTATTTTAATATCATTACTTAATAGGGCTGGGCGATTATTTCAATTACTTTCCCTACTGCGTGTGGAGTCATGTGGACCCCACTCTGTTAAGACTGATTTGTGTGGGACGGTGCAGCCTTCGCACGGTCGCATACCTGCGCACCTCTTAAAAAAATGTAACTTCACATTGCACGTTTGCACTACATTGACGATGATTGGAAGCTGCGCCAGAAAGCCTTGAGACGGCATATTTTCTCTTACAATAAAATTATTATTTACATTGAAATATTTGTTTACAGTAGATTCAATAAATATAATAATATAATTTAAGTTAAATAAAAAATAATAATAAATAATCGTTCATTAATCGTAATAAAGTAAAATGTTCAATTAATCGAGATTTTGATCGCTCAGCCCTATTACTTAAATTATTTAAAAGCATTTATTTCTAGGGACATTTTATATAGCAAGTAATACTGTTATAGCAATATTCAACAACAATACCTCATATTTTTCCAATATTGTGCAGCCCTAGTATAAAGCAGAGTAAGTGAAATGAGACCACTGCAGCTATTAAAAGCAGAGAAGCTTTTATTACGCCTTCCAGTTCTTTGGATCGTAATCACGTGGGGAAGAAGCAGCGCTGTTTTAT
This sequence comes from Danio kyathit, assembly GCA_903798195.1. Classification (NCBI taxonomy): domain Eukaryota; kingdom Metazoa; phylum Chordata; class Actinopteri; order Cypriniformes; family Danionidae; genus Danio; species Danio kyathit. Next base: position 31,825,616 of record LR812526.1, on the reverse strand, counting down.
TGTACTAAAATCCATTTTAAAGCTCTGTTATAATGCTGCTCTGTGCAGTGTAATAAAACGTACAGCATAGTAAAGCTTATTTTGTGTTTTTCTATAATACCAAACCAGCAATAAAGGGTTTATGAAAACCCTTACTTAAACCCTTACTTAAAAACGGTTTATTTCTCTGGATTTGAACATTCTTCTCAACATTCGGGATAATGTAAGCACACAAGTCAGTTAAATATATAAAACTGTTCTAGTGTTTATTAGATTTTTAAAATGAGAATCTTAAATTTTAACCTCATTAACTTGTTTTTTTCTATACTTTATTAATTCAATGCCACATGAACAAGAGGTATTACATATTTAAAAAGTTTTCTGACAGAAAATATTAAAAAAAAATAGACATTTATTCATTTTCTTTTCGGCTTAGTCCCTTTATTAATCCGGGGTCGCCACAGCGGAATGAACTGCCAACTTATCCAGCACGTTTTTACGCAGCTGATGCCCTTCCAGCCGCAACCCATCTCTGGGAAACATCCACACACACTCTCATTCACACTCATACACTACGGACAATTTAGCCTACCCAATTCACCTGTACCGCATGTCTTTGGACTGTGGGGGAAACCGGAGCACCCGGAGGAAATCCACGCAAACGCAGGGAGAACATGCAAACTCCACACAGAAACGCCAACTGACCCAGCCGAGGCTCGAACCAGCGACCTTCTTGCTGTGAGGCGACAGCACTACCTACTGCGCCATTGCGTCGCCCAAAATAGACATTTACATGAATTTAAATGTTTTCATAGCATTACATGTTTTAAGTGCTTTTTTGTTTTGTGATTGTTCGAAAAGATTGACGTATTTGGTTTACATTGAACCCACTTTTTCTTATTATGTATATGGTATTTTCCTAATAACATAAATTAAAAATACGTTGTCCTTTACAATTCAAGTTCTCATTATCAGAATAAAACACATCAAATAAACGCATTTCTATCTTACACTCCATTTTTTTGTTAATAAACAGTTCCAAATCTTGAAACATAAAAATCAATTCTCTTAACTATAAAGAATCCAGGTTTGTGTGCTTAATATTAACTAAACATCCATTTATTTAATTTGAGAAATGTTATGCACACTAAAACAAACAGGCATAGGATGAAAACAAGTGGAAGCTGTAAAAAGTAATGACCTAATCATTTAAGCATTATTAAAGTAATAACTTTTGGTGGCATTTTTAAATTAGCACCAACCTCTTTGGCATATTCTCTTTATATCATAAAGATAGCCTGTCTATGTGAGTATATTAGCTTGCTCAGGGCACTAAACGTTAATGGAAAAAATGCCCTTACGCAATACTTTGATGAATCAGCTCCCTAATTTCTTAATAATTTCTTTAGGGCAGTGAATCTCAACATGTGTAGGAGGCATCCCTGATTCAGCTCTCCACCCTTCAAATCAACCAAACTGATGATGCCCACAAGCTGCTGTGCAGTCTTCTCTCATTGTTCCACACATTGAATGTATCTCAACATATCATTGTGGCAGAATAGCAATCGTGTTCAGTGTCTTCCTTAAATGACTGAGCACCTGAGATGCATTGACTGCTTTTATGCTATCTGAAAAGTAAAAGAAGAGTAAATGATTTAATGTTTTAGGGAAACTGTCACTTTCTTGTAAGGCTGAGCAAAAAGTGAAGCACTGTTTTAAGCACTCTGTGAGATTAATATGCTCTTGGTTTAACCACAAGGTGGCAGAGCAGTTCAATGTTCTAAATCTCATCCACATTTACAGTACACTCACTGGCCACTTTATTCGGTGCACCATGCTAGAACTGGATTGGACATTATTTGCCTTCAGAACGGTCTTAATCTTTGTAGCATAGATACAACAAAGGTGCTTAAATCTTTCCTCAGAGGAAAGTCTATACTGACAGGATAAGATTGTGTTTATACAGTACCACCACTAAAAGGGTGCTCAACTGAGATCTGGTGGCTACAGTAGCCATTGGAGTGTAGTGAACTCATTGAGATTGCTTACATGGACACCAATAATCCGATTTTAATGCGATTAAGACAATACTCTGATTAAGAGTCTACCATGTAAACATTAATTTAATCCAATTAAGGTCATAATTGAACTAAAAAAAATGGAATTAGGGCATGTGGAGTATGCAGATTAGTCTATACACACATGGCTGTTTTTACACTATTCTCTGCACCCATCGAGTCAGTGAAGGATCACAGACACCTGCATCGCGAAATGCGGAGGTGTTTTTTCCCATACAGCGTGCAATATCACATTCCATTAAAACAACACTCTTCCAGCAGTTCATACTCGCATCCAATATCTTGTTTGTCACTGGGGGCATGCATGAAATGTTTCTAAATGAAAGTGAAAGTGCCAAACTGCAGTTAAAGTCGACAAATTAAAAATGAAACACCCGAAATTACATGAAACTCCAGAGAAAATGTGGATAGCGTGGTGACAATCGAACGTTAATCGAATCGTGATGTTAATCGAATTATGTGCTATAACATGTAAAACAGGATCATGAAAGGAACATTTAAAAAGCAACTTTAAGGCAAAATAATTTGATTACTGATGTCCATTTACACATAGTCCCTGTAGGCATGGGCCAGTATAAGATTCTGACGGTATGATAACCTTGGATAAAAATATCACGGTTTCATGGTATCACGGTATTGCGATTACTGCTCTAAAATATATTCTTTTTAAATGTCTGGGTAAAAAACAAAAACTTTTTTCCCCTTTGAAAACAATATATTTTATTTTTTGAAAGATTTATAATATTTTAGAGCAGTAAACACGTCAGGCAAATTAATTCAAATGATTCACTGACTTCTGCTGTCTTCATTAATTTCAAATACACAGATTTCTTTACAATTTAAAACGGCATATTTGGTTATCTTTTCTGCTGGAGATACTGTTGTCCTAAAAAAATCTAAGAAAATGTAAATAAAAAAATCTTGCACATACTTTAGGAACGGTATTACAGAAAATGTTGGCGGTTTTAAAACCTTGACTTTTCCAAACCACGGTATACCTTGAAAACGGTTATCGTCCCATGCCTAAGTCCCTGTCATGTTCAAGAATCCGGATTGAAATTAATTGAGATTTATGACATGGTGTTTTATCACACTGCGGGGTCAAAGGGATGAAAATGAACAGCAACAGTAAGATGTGGTGAGGGCTTTTTGGGGTTTGAGGGGCATCCAATGTGGTCTTCTGCTTCTGTAGCTCATCTGCTTCAAAGTAATGTTATAATGAGTGCTTATTTGAGTCAGGGTTGCCTTCCTACTGTCTTAAACCAGTCTGGCCATACAGTACTCCTCTGAAATCTTGCATCAAGAAGACGATTTTGCCTGCAGAACTGCCTCTAATTGGATATTTTCTTTTTTCTCTAATGCCTGTGAATACAAATCCCAACAAAATCAGCAGTTTCTCAGTTTGATTGACACATCCAGTCCAGCATTAGAAATCACACTATTATGCAATCAGTAGAAAAGAGAATGCCTATAAATAATCAAACACATCCTACCTCTGGAATCTCTCCAATTTTCCAGCATCCCTCCACCACCCCAACTCCACATCCTCTTCATACTACAGATAAACAGAAACAGGAACAGGGAGGTTTTGCAAGGCTAGGCTAGACCCTGAGCTCAAACCCCTCTCTCTCAACAAGGGGAGAACACTGGGCTCGAGAATTTATGTCAAATATGGATTATTATCTTATTTATTTAAGCACCGCTAAGTATGAACTAATTATCTGTCACATTCAAAGTCACGTAAAGGGTTAATTCAACCAGAAATTTAAATTCTACTCTTTGGTAATCAATCACCCTCATGTTGTTCCAATCTCCTGGGACCTTCGTTCATCTTCGGAACACAAGTTAAGATATTACAGATGAAATCCGAGAGCTCCCTTATCCTCAACAAACAGCAATGGTCCAGAGACATTTAAAGTCCAGAAAAGGAACTAATAACACGTTAAAACATTCCATGTGACTTCAGTTCAACTGTAATCACACAAAGACTCAAGATCACTTTTGTGCACCAAAAAAAATAAAAAAATTCATTATCCAATGTCTTCAGTATCCGATGCGGGCAGTACATCGTTTGATTGTGATGCTTTTAACACTAATGACAATGACTATTGAACATGCAGTGAACCTTCGTCCACCTGTAGACACCATTGTTGGACTAACTGGCTGGACCTTACACTATGTTTACATGGACATCAGTAATCAAATTATTTGCCTTAATCTGAATAAGACAATAATATGATTAAGTTGTTTACACGAGTTGCTTTATAAATATTCCTTTCATGATCTCATTTTATATGTTATAGCACATAATTCGATTAGCATCATTGCGTCAACACGCTATCCACATTTCCTTCGGGTGTTTCATTTTTAATTTGTCAACTTTAACTGCAGTTTGGCACTTTCACTTTCATTTAGGAATATTTCCTGCATGCCCCCCGTGACAAACAAGTTATTGGATGCGAGTATGAACTGCTGGAAGAGTGTTGTTTTAATGGAATGTGATATTGCACGCCGCATGGGCAAAAAACACCTCCGCATTTCGCGATGCATGTGTCTGTGATTCTTCACTGACTCGGTAGGTGCGGAGAACAGTGTCAAACAGCCGTGTGTGTATAGACTATCCAGTCGCAAATGCAGCGAAAATTCTACACAACGGTAATAGTTTGATTAAGGTGTTTACAAGTCTGTACTATACTTCAATAATGTGACTAAAATCGGCATACTCCACATGTCTTAATTCCATTTCTGTTTAGTTCGATTATGACCTTAATCGGATGAAATTAATCAAAAATCGCTGTTCACATGGTCAATTCTTAATCAGAGTATTGTCTTAATCATATTAAGGTCAAATTTTTGGTGTCCATGTAAACGTGCTTAATATGTCATACAACCTGTAGTAAAAACACACTCTGACCTGACACAGTCAGAGAGAAGATATAGACAAACAGAGTTGTATTTATATTTTTTTTGTGCTCAAAAAGTCTCATATGATTGTATGATTGAAGTCTCGTATGAATACGACATATGGAGGTCACATGGAATGTTTTGACAATGTCTACTTGCTTAAATGCACAGTTTCCGCCATGCAATTATCTGATTTGGACTAAAGCAGTTGAAGAGGTGAAAAGTGGCCGGCGGGTCTACAGTACATAAACTCATTAAATATCCTGCTAATTTTACAACTGCACAGAAAATACTTTTTAAGAAAGTACTGATTGCATTCATTGGATAATAATCCAATTCTTTTCAACTTAGAATAAACACCAAACCTAATCTTGAAGTACCATTTGCTATTAAATTGAAATAATGGTTTGCAAAAATTGGACCTCCCAAGGCAGAACTTCTGTTGCAGAGGGAACATTAACACCACTGAGAGCCTGATTAGATTAGCAGACATTAGAGAATCAGCCCTTCTTCTGCTCAATCTGTCATATGCTCATGCTTCACAGATGGGTGCGAGTCTAAAAACCAGTTACAACAGTCACAAGCAACTTCACTGATGTTTGTGGAAAGAGATGTATTACAGCCATGACAGATTCATAGCAGTTTTATCACATTTCTCCTCAGATAAATGCATACGTCCCCATCAAAAGTTTCACCAAACTACTTTTCTGTGACTGTCTGCAAATATTTGTCCCTGTCACTGATATCGCCGCCTCGTATTGCGAGAGATATAAATAAAATAATAGAGGATCAATGTCTAATTTATTTCCATCATACCACCGATAGAGAAGTCAGAGGTTTGTGATTTAATATTCACCATTGCCGGTAATACATATTTAGGTAGTCCAAACACTTCTGTTTGCCATTGTATCCACGTACCAAGGGATTGTGTGATTGGAATCGAATGGCACTGTGCTAAGAAATACACAACTAAAGCCAGGCTGTCCTATAGCTGCGATGTTTAATTCACCTCTGGTTTCAGCACATGCTCTTTCTGCTCATAAAGGATGAATGGTTTGATGTATCAGGGGGATTCTTTGCATTCCAGATTAGCCCAAATCCACATTAAAACTCTCTCTAGACCGAGCGGATCCAGCACAGGCAACCTTGCATCAGGCAAACACCCTGGAATGACAGCAAACCGCTGGCTCCACCGCCACAGGGAAACAACAGACTGACTCACCACAGACAGCCAGAGATTTATCAGCCTAAATGTGAAATTTAATCAGCCTCTCGGAGTTATCACTGGATGGTTAAAAGGAAGAGCGGATAATAATACCATTATCGACATCAAATCCCCTTATTTTGTGATTGAAGTTAATTATTTTGTACCAAACAAGTCGCCAATGAGAAAAGAGTGTCCTTCTGTGTTCATGGCTGCACTTTGAACAACTCGGCAGCCGCCAGCATTTGAGATGCAAAAAAACACAGGCAGAGGAACAACTTAATCTGAATACATATCAAATTCATATTTCAATTAATAATTGCAATAACCAACTGATGTAATGCTTCAAATGAACAAACTAGTCTATATAAATATACAATCTATAACCCCCAAAATTTTATTTAAGTACTGAAGTCTACATTTGATAAGCCCATTGAAAAGAAAAACCAAGGACTTGCAAAGGAGAGCAAAATACACATATCAGCTCAGACTCAGACACTTCAATGTCATCACTTTATGTTACATATTTAACAATATTTGTTGAAGTTCCAAGGTTTTTTTGTATGCTGTTTAATTTGGTAAGAAGGTGAAATATTTACCCATTCAGATTTCACCTTGACCAACAGTAGATTAGTAGTCCACTAACCACAGCCAAATGATCAAAACTCAAAATACTGTACTTCACAAGATCTGTAAGATCTGTATAAAAGACCACCTGAACTAAGGCTGAGACCAGAGTATGCCAAGTCTTTTTAGGGCTGAGACCAGGGGGTTGTTTCATAAAAGTCGTTTAGAAAAGCTGAGATTAAAGTCAAAAACCTGACTGAACGCCTATGCTTAAATTGGTCCATGACAACAAGTTGAAAATCATTTGATCTAACTAATCGGAGTTCAGTTTAAATAATCAAAATGCTCGTGCACGTTACTGTCATGAAACCTTAAAGCAAAAAGCATAGATGCATCGATTATGTTGTGTGCTACGATGGCAACTACGAGAACTGAAAGAGCTCTGAAATGAGACACAACGTTTAAGTAAACGGTATCTTTGCATAACCTTCATAAATAAAATCAGTAATAGCAAAACTGTGTATATTATTATTACTTTAAAAGGTATATTACTGCCTTGAGTCAGTAATGCAATGTAAAAATAAGTGAATAAATAGCCTAAATGAAAGGAACAAGAGGGACCAAAATCTAGTGTCTAGTGCCCCCCTATGGGATAAAAATGCCACCTTAGTTATGACATCCTGGCGCCGTGCCTGCTTAGCCCTATCACTTTTACAAACACTGTACATCTCTCTATTTTTAGGCTAAAACACTGCTTTATATATTTATTTATTTAGGCCTTTTTGTATGTATGTTTGTACCTACTTTCATTTTAGTTGTCGTTTATTTTTGTGGTCTTTTATTTCTTTAATTTTACTTTTTCCAAAATGAATCTTCATTTCACTTAACACGTTTACAATAATAACCAAGCTGTTAACAAGTTTTTAATGATTAATGAAGCAATTATAATGTTTTGTCTTATTATTTAATCTTCATTCACAAGTAGCAGAGTATTTACAGCTACTGCATGTTTCTTGTGCTCCTTGGCGGCATAGTCGCAAACTGCGGTCATACCTAAAAACACGTTCTTACGAGGCGGCGTTACAAGCCACGGCGATAATGACCATATTAATGTAGCACCTACTGTATGTTCACAGCGAGTGAGCCGTGTTTGTTTTTAGAGTTCAAACATAATAATTTAAACATAATAATCAAAAACTAAAGTACGGCTTGCAACAAAGCAAGAGAGAAGTCTGACAGGAAATTGCAGATTGTTTCAAAAGGCTACATATGTAGCAAAATATTTTTAAAATAGGCCATTATTTAGGCCTATTAACATTAAATTAAATATTGGTCACAATACATTGAAATTGTACTTGCGCGCCTGCGAGAGAGAGAGAGAATACGTGTTTACTGCCAATTGTTGCTTGCAAGAATTTAACGAATGTTTTAACGCATTACAGACTAACTGTAACATACAAAAAGTACTTAATGTAAGCACATTAAGTTTTAAATAACGGCAACAAAGAGCCGTGCATGCACAAGTGGTGGGATTTTTAATTTGCTCTCAAAATGCTGCAAATTGCTGCTTTCCCTTAGACACTTGTGTTTCCCGTGCCCCGTGGGAAAATATCTTTATATTAAACTGAGGCTACTGCTCGGCCCAGATCCATCTCCCAATTATTTCACTCAGGGTTGGATGCTTTAAAGTCATTCTTTAAGAAATGTAGCCTACTTCTTTATATCAGTCAGTGCTTTCTTAATATTATTTTCCTTATTAAATTTTTGTAATTATATACAATATATATAGGCCTATAGCTAAGTTCACCCCTCACAGATCTCTCTTTTAAATCAATATTTTCTACAGGATGCTTTTAATAATATGTTTGTGCATATACATTAGATTATTCAGTACCAAAGCAAAATTATGAACGAATCTAACAAAAAATATACCGAAGATCACAGTCCAAAAATTTGTACACCCAAATTAATATGTTGGTGGAAAATATTATATAAAATTTCAATAAACAGGAAAAAAAAAATTAAGAAAATATAAAAATTTAGTTGAAATATTTGTAGTTTGTATTTGTTTCGTTTGCAATAACTTGTTTGAATTTAAATGTATTATCGTTCTATTTTAAAAGATGTTTGGTGCGTATATATATATATATATATATATATATATATATATATATATATATATATATATATATATATATATATATATATATATATATATATATATATATTTACTGTTAAGTGACTATAAAGTTTTAATCATTATTAAGAGGTTAAGTGAAATAAAATGGTATCAAATTATGGCAGGTGAATTTTGACATACTTTGATTAAGCACGAACTTAAGACTTAGCCTGAGAGTTAACATGCCCCGAACCAGGCTAGTTTCCCAGCATAAGTTGCCAGAGTAACTGAGTTTGAACTATCGTAAATTTGAAACAGAATACACCATTAATAAACCTGATTTACCAAAATAAGCCTGGCTTTTTCTCTAATCTTGGTTTATGGAACAGCCCCAAGTTCAAGGCCAAGGCCATCTCTCATTTTAAACTGAAAAGGTAAAATTGCTGATCAAGAATTCTGTAAAAACAAGAAGAAGAAGAAGAAGCAATTTACAGTACAATTACAAGAAGATGAATAATGCACGTGTGAATATTGAAAAAAAGAGATCATGCAAACTCCACACAGAAATGCTAACTGGTCCTTTTAATCTGAAACCAATACAAGACAGGTCAAAACTTTAATTAAAAAAATTCCCAAAATATTTGGCAACCCTGATCGACAATAAACATCTTGGTTTAAAAGAGAGTGCTTTGTGAGCTGTGCATCATACAAGGCTATACTACTGACATTGACTATATGCCAGACTAAATTTCAAATATGTGGCCACAAAAACAGTTTTCTCTGCCTGACCTTGAGTCCATCAACCTTGTAACAGAACCCCTGCTGCTCGCCGAAAAGCCCCGCATTTCCTGTCTATCGGAGAAGCAAAAGACAAATAGAAATAAACGACACATTTGCCCATGATCTACTGAAGGGACAGATCTAATAGCTTCCTTCCACACCCCATTAGTCTATGTTGGACACTGCCAGTTAAGGGAGTCAGACAGGGGCAAGACATTTACACCGAGTGCCTTGAGGGAAAAGAAAACCTTGTTAAAATGTCAATGACCCATCCTGCAGGGGCATGATGTTATTTTCTGGGTGGTGTCTAAATTATTATATACTTTATCAACTTGACCGGTAAGTTCTCCACCATCCACACAAACCAAACAGCCAATAAACAACAGTCCTGGTTCTCGTAAAAAAAAAAAAAAAAAATGTAAAAAAAATCCCTACAAATCCAATCCAAGAATTCCAATAACTGCACTGCCACTTTTTATTTATCATTTAAAAATTTTCTGTACTGCTTTTTGTAGGCCTCTTCTGCAGGTTATCATTACACGAGAGACCCTACTTCAGTCAATATTGTATGGAACTGAGTATCGATTCAGATCTGTTGATTCTATTCAATTCTGATTCATAAACTTTCATTTTAATTATTCTCAATTTGAATTAATGATCAACTGATATTTAAAAAAAATTAACAATAAACATCGCTTTACAATAATGTTTATTTTGTCAGATATTGGTATGTCTTAGTCCTGTCTAGTTACTATCTTTTGCTTTTTTTTATATACCTTTTTAAAATTTTTAGTGGACAGTGACATTCATTTTTTCCCCCAATTTTTGTTAACTGAATTTCTGGGTGTTTTACTGTAGTGTTGTTACATTTTCACCATGCTACATAATATAATTGTAACAATGGCTCATTTGTTCAAATTTAGAAAAAAATCACAATTACTTATTCGTAATGAAAGAGTATTTTTACACTCTCTTTCTTTCTTGGCCTGTAAGAGCTAACTCGCTGAGGTAAAATTGGTTTTATACTCGCAAATTCAGACTTTCACCTATATATGATTTCAGAAAATAATTCTTTGCAGATACTAAATAGGGAAATCATATTAGCATCCCATGGCTATCAAAGTGCAGCATTGTTGTTGTTTTGATGTCATACTTGCATGTGATTTCAGAACGAATATTCAAAGTAGCGTGGTAAACAATGCGGACAGCGTCACAAGATGTCAGTTCAAAAATAAACGAATGTTATATAAAGCCACCGGGGTAAAGTTGGTTTTATATTCGCACATTCGAACTTCCGCGATGAACTACTTCATTAATCAACCTTCACACAGGCTGGTTTTGGTTATGTACCATTGTCGAGTACTATAGTACAGACTTAAACACATTTTATGGTACAACTCGGCATTTGAAAAGAGTTTATAAACGCGTTTACTTGCATTAAAGGTCGTGACGTCATGCCTTTTCTGAGGAACCATCTCCAAATTACCTGTTTCAGCTATGGTGTTGCGTTTAACCGGTGACCGTGTTAACTTTCCAGATGTAAACTATTCACGTTTGCAGATTGGCAGATTCACATTTTCACAGCAACAAAACATGCCCATACCAAATAAAGATTCCTATTACTTGGTGTCAGTGTCATTGTAAACATTGCTTTTAATAATTATTGTGGCAGAACAGTATAACCAAAATGATTCGTAAAAAAACAATTATAATTGACATGTCATTAACGGGATTCGAACCCGTATAGTCAAAAGATTCAGCTCTAACTTCAACCGACCTATCCCACTGAGCTATGCAGGACTATTGTGTGGAGGTTTGGTTTTGATGTCTTTATCAGTTAACATATGTATTGCTGTGGTTTGTGGACGTGTGTTAATTTGTTTCCATAGACTCATGTTAACTTGTTTCCATACTCGCGTTGATGTTTCTACAAACTATCACGCTGATATTTTCTCAAAGTAGCTATGACTGACAAGACGGTGTTTTATCGCAGTTGGTCAAACCATGTTTTTCTATAGTTGTAGACTCATGTTAACTTGTGCCCCATGCTCACACATGTACATTTAAAGATTTCACAAAAAATGAATACAAAGACGACAAATCGCCTGCCTCTAATATTATGCAACAGAATATTACTTACAAAAATCGCAACCTTTCAGTGTATTATTCATATTAGTGTTCAAACTACCAGACAGTATTTTCCTATGAATGTTGTTGTTTTTTGTGGACGTCGGTAATATTCTGTTGCATTAGAGGAACGGCGATTTGTCGTCTTTGTATAAATTTTTTGTAAAATCTTTAGATGTGTGCGCATAGAACAAAAGTTAACATGAGTCTACAATTATTAAAAACATAGATTGACCAACTGCGATAAAGTTATCAAAACCGACGCAGTGCTGTATAGTTCTATGTAGCTCAGTTTGATAAGATACACCTCGTCTTATTACCTACCTCTTTTTTTGCTAGTTCGAATCTCGTGTATGAGTTTTGTTCACTTAACCTAATTTTTGACATTTTGTTTAGAAAAAAATGAAGAAAGTTCGATTTATAATGTAGACTATTTAGCGGAACATCGTTTTGTCATTCAGAGCTATTCTGAGAAAATATCAGCGTGATAGTTTGTAGAAACATGTAAACGCGTGTACATGGAAACAAGTTGATGCACGTCCACAACCAAAGCAAAACATACAGGTATAAGTTCGTGTAGTCATAATTAGCTCAGTTAGATCTATCGCTTGATAAACGTGTTGAACCTTTTGACTATACGGGTTCGAATCCCGTTAATGACATGTCAATTAGTTACTTTTTTTAGAATAATTTTGTTTATATATATACTGTTCTGCCACAAAAAAATATTAAAATCAATCATGTTTAAAATAACAATACGAATCTTTATTTGGTATGGGCATGTTTTGTTGCTGTGAAAATGTAACGAATCTGCCAATCTGCAAACGTGAATAGTTTACATCTGGAAAGGGTCACCAGTTAAACCGTAACACCGGCAGCCTTATGCAGGGGCGCCTGCAGGATTTTATTCCAGGGTATGTACATAGGCTATCCAGCCCCACCTTGCCCCACCATCCCTTATTCTTATTTCAATGTCAAACACTGATGCTTGCTGTTAAATGCTACATTATTTAAATACATTTTTACGCGACATAGGATCAAACTTGTTTTCTTTTTAATATTAAAATATTTTCTTTGAAATCTAAATGTATAGGCTATTTTCCTGCCAGGTCCTGATTTACCAGGTCCAACATCAGAATTGATTATGTACTCATATGGTTTAATTCTTAGGATCACTATTATCGATTGAGCTTTCTGACGCGCTTTCAGTGCAAGTGATTCAAAAAAGGTGCAATAGCGTCAAAAACAGTTTTGAAATAATTATCCAAGCCTGATTTACTAAGTCCAACATCAGAATTGATTGTTATGAACTCAGATTGTTTAATTCTAAGCATTATGTCATCTATGACTTTTTCTTTCCGACTCGCGTTCAGTGCAATAAGTGGTTAAAAAGGTGCAATGGCTTCAAAAACAGTTTGGAAATAATTATCCAAGCCTGATTTACTACGTCCAAGCTCAGAATTAAGTGTCATGTACTTATATGGTTTAATTCTTACCATATTATCGACGGCCCTTTCGTCCGACTCGCATTCAGTGCAATAAGTGGTTCCAAATAGGTGCAATGGCTACAAAAATACTTTGGAAATAATTATCTAAGCTTGATTTACCAGGTCCAACATCAGAATTGATTGTTATGTACTCAGATTGTATAATTATTAGGATCATTATTATCGAGGGCTTTTTCGTTTCGACTCGCGTTCAGTGCAATATAAGTGGTTCAAAAAAGGTGCAATGACTATAAAAATAGTTTGGAAATAATTATCCAAGCCTGATTTACTAAGTCCAACATCAGAATTGAGTTTCATGTACTGGTTTAATTATCACTTTTATCTATGGCCGTTTATTTCTGACTCGCGTTCAGTGCAATAAGTGGTTCAATAAAGGTGCAATGGCTACAAAAAATACTTTGGAAATAATTATCCAAGCTTGATTTATCTGGTCCAACATCAGAATTGATTGTTATGAACTCAGATTGTTTAATTCTAAGCATTATGTCATCTTTGACTTTTTCGTTCCGACTCGCGTTCAGTGCAATAAGTGGTTCAAAAAAGGTGCAATGACTATAAAAATAGTTTGGAAATAATTATCCAAAATGTATTTATCTGGTCCAACATCAGAATTGATTGTTATGAACTCAGATTGTTTAATTCTAAGCATTATGTCATCTTTGACTTTTTCGTTCCGACACGCGTTCAGTGCAATGAGTGGTTCAAAAAAGGTGCAATGACTATAAAAACAGTTTGGAAATAATTATTCAAAATTTATTTATCTGGTCCAACATCAGAATTGAGTTTCATGTACTGGTTTAATTATCACTTTTATCTATGGTCGTTTCTTTCCGACTCGCGTTCAGTGCAATAAGTGGTTAAAAAAGGTGCAATGACTATAAAAATAGTTTGGAAATGATTATCCAAGCCTGATTTATCTGGTCCAACATCAGAATTGATTGTCATGAACTCAGATTGTTTAATTCTCAGCATTAGGCCATCTATGGCTTTTTCTTTCTGATGCGCTTTCAGTGAAATAAGTGCTTAAAAATAGTGCAATGGCTATAAAACTAGTTTGGAAATAATTATCCAAGCTTGTTCTACCAGGTCCAACATTAGAATTGAGTGTCATGTACTCACATTGTTTAATTCTTAGGATCACTTGATGGCCGTTTCTTTCTGTCTCACTTTCAGTGGAATAAGTGGTTCAAAAATAGTGCACTAGCTTCAAAATAGTTTGGAAATAATTATCCAGGCTTGATTTACCAGGTCCAACATCAGAATTGATTGTTATGAACTCACATTGTTTAATTCTTAGGATCACTATCGACCGTTTCTTTCTGACGCGCTTTCAGTGCAATAAGTGGTTCAAAAAAAGTGCAATGGCTACAAAAATAGTTTGAAAATAATTATCCAAGCCTGATTTAGCAGCTCCAACACCAGAATTGATTGTTATACTCAGATTGTTTAATTCTCAGGACCATGTCATCGATGGCCTTTTCTTTCTGGGGTGTGTTTCCGAAAACCGTAGCCAACTAGGTCGCAAGTTGTGTCGTTACAAACATAGTTTGTTGATTTGGTATTTCTCAAATCCGTCGTTCCAACGAACATTCGCAAACTGCGTCGCAATCTTCAATGATTACAACTACACCTCTGGGGTGCGTTTCCCAAACAACGACGCAATGAACTATCTTAGTGTGATGCATCGTTTGGCAAAAGAATGATGTAGTTTCGAGTGTTTCCAAAAACCCGTAGTTTCTCTGTCGCAGATCCATCGTTTGAACCTTGTTAGTTATAAAACGCCTATAATGATGCTCTAAACGGGGTGGAGTAACTTCTTTAGAGAACAACCCCATCATTTCTTAGTGCAAATTAAATTGTTTTACACAAACACACATTTAAAATAAAATCCAATATTAGTTTTGGTAAAAACATGCACTCACTGAGGTCACAAGTTCCGTCGTTACAAACATAGTTCGTTGATTTGTTGTTTCCCGAATCCATCGCTCCAACGAACATTCGCAACCTGCGTCGCAAACTTGAGCACTTGAAACGACACCTCTGGAGCTGTAGTTAAAAGCATAGTTCCTGGCTGTATTCTATTCCCACTTATCCCCCCCTGTGCCCTATTCATTTAGAACATTCTAACATTCAAAGTTGGAATTATTAAAAATAAAACAGCATTAAGTTAATCTCTCTTAGGTGTAATTTGCTTTCAAAGTATTTTTACAGTTCAGTTTTAGCGATCTTCATGTTTACAATTGTGCTCCCTTTGCAGTGCACTTTGAAAACATTGATATCATTTTTAACACAGGCGAAAGCTCATGGCGAAAGCTATTTAAAAGCGGAAATTATGTTACAGTACGGCTCCAAAGCTTGTGAAAATAAAAAAACATAGCATACGTTAATTATTTTATTTTATAGTGAGTTATTTATTTAGTTTCTCTGCTGTATATGACATGGGTCTGTTGGTTAGAACTTTCTGCTGTGGTTTGCATGTGTCAAATTGTATTTTTTTTTAAATAAATAAACAATATCCTAAATAATAATGATAATAATAATAATAATAATAATAATAATCATCATCATCATCATTAATATTATTAATATTATTATTAAAGTAAATATATTTATAATAAATCGCTTCATTATTTATTTATAGGATTTATATATGATATTACAATAGTGTTAGCTTTTGTAAGGGATTTTATGTTTTAGAATAGGATATGTACATGAATATGTATGTTCAACTTCTCAATAATATCAGTGAAGCAAACATTGCCCCTATATGTGCCATTTACTTATATTTTAAAAAAACATGCAAAACAAGTGCATGTTTTTACCAAAACTAATATTGGATTTTATTTTAAATGCGTGTTTGTGTAAAACAATATAATTTGCACAAAGAAATGATGGGGTTGTTCTCTAAAGAAGTTACTCCACCCCGTTTAGAGCATCATTATGGGCGTTTTACGCTATAACTAATGTGGTTCAAGCGATGGATCTGCGACAGAGAAACTAAGGGTTTTGGGAAACACTCGTCGCTACATCGTTCTTTTGCCAAACGATGCATCACACTATGATAGTTCAGCCGCACCCCTGATTAATTAAAATATGTGTAAATGGCACATGTAGGGCCAATGTTTGCTTTACTAATATTATTGAGAAGTTGAACATTACATATTCTATTCTAAAACATAAAATCACTTACAAAAGCTAACACTATTCTAATATCATGTATAACTATAAATTAATAAATAATGAGGCTATTTATTATAAATATATTTACTTTAATAATAATATTAATGATTATGATGATGATGATGATGATTATTATTATTATTATTATTATTTAGGATATTGTTTATTTATTTTAAAAAATTACAATTTGACACATGCAAACCACAGCAGAATGTTCTAACCAACAGGCCCATGTCATATACAGAGATACTTAATAAATAACCTACTATAAAATAAAAGAATTAACGTATGCTATGTTTTTTATTTTCACAAGCTTTGGAGACGTAACATAATTCCCGCTTTTAAATATACCTATAGCTTTCGCCATGTGGCTGTGTTCAAAATGATATCAACGTTTTCAAAGTGCACTGCAAAGGGAACACAATTGTAAACATGAAGATCGCTAAAACTGAACTGTAAAATACTTTGAAAGCAAATTACACCTAAGAGAGATGACCTTAATGCTTTTTTATTTTTAATAATTCCAACTTTGAATGTTAGAATGTTCTAAATGAATAAGGCATAGGGGGAAGAAGTGGGAATAGAACACAGGCAGGAACTATGCTTTTAACTACAGCTCCAGAGGTGTCGTTTCAAGGGCTCAAGTTTGCGACGCAGTTTGCGAATGTTCGTTGGAGCGATGGATTTGGGAAACAGCAAATCAAAGAACTATGTTTGTAACGACGGAACTTGCGACCTTAGTTGGCTAACGATGGTTTTGGGAAACGCACCCCTGGTCTTCATGTTTACAATTGCGCTTCCTTCACAGTGCACTTTAAAACATTGATGCCACTCGAAACAGTCATGGCTCATGGCAAAAGCTATAGGTGACCTTATTTAAAAGTTATGTCTTATGTTACGTCTCTAAAGCTTGTGAAAACAAAAAAGCATAGCATATGTTAATGCTTTTAATTTATAGTAGATTATTTATTAAGTATCTGTATTGTATATGACATGGGGTTGGTTAGAACATTTCTGCAGTGGTTTACATGTGTCAAATTGTAAAAGTAGACTTTTCAAAAAATAAATAAACAATATCCTATTTAATAATAATAATAATATTATAATCGTCATCATCATTAATATTATTAATATTGTTATTAAAGTATGATTTTTATTTCCTAATGAATAATAAGAATTAAATATCATTTCTTAATAAATAGCCTAATTAATTATTTATATGATATATGATCATAGAATATGTGTTAGCTTTTGTAAGTAATTTTATGTTAATTTAGAATAGAATATGGAATATTCTCAATAATATTTGTAAAGGAAACATATGTGCCATTTACATATATTTCAATTAATTTGGAAAGCCAGTGCATGTTTCACCAAAACTATGGACTCGTTTTTTTAATGTGTGCGTGTAAAACAATATAATTTGCACAAATAAATTATGGGGTTCTTCTCTAAATAAGTTGTTACAACCCGGTTATTACCAGTTGTTATCACCCCGAGCATCATAATGGGCGTTTTACTAACGTGGAAGGTTCAAACGATGGATCTGCGACAGAGTAGCTTTTAGGAAACGCTTTTCCGCATCACTATAGTTTTGCCGCGAGTTACGTCTTTGTTTGGGAAATGCACCCCTGAATGCGAGTCGGAATGAAAAGGTCCTCGATAATAGTGATCCTAAGAATTATACAATCTGACTACATAACAATCAATTATGATGTTGGACCAGATAAATGAAGCTTGGATAATTATTTCCAAAGTATTTTTATAGTCATTGCACCTTTTTTTAAACCACTTATTGCACTGAACGCGAGTCAGAAAGAAACGGTCATCTATAATAATGATCGTAAGAATTAAACCATATGAGTACATGACACTTAATTCTGATGTTGGACTTAGTAAATCAGGCTTGGATAATTATTTCCAAACTGTTTTTGAAGCAATTGCACCTTTTTTGAACCACTTATTGCACTGAAAGCGAGTCAGAATTAAAAAGCCATAGATGGCATAATGCTGAGAATTAAACAATCTGAGTTCATAACAATCAATTCTGATGTTGGACCAGATAAATCAAGTTTAGATAATTATTTCCAAACTATTTTTATAGTCATTGCACCTTTTTTGAACCACTCATTGCACTGAATGCGAGTCGGAACGAAAAGCCCGTCGATAATAGTGATCCTAATAATTATACAATCTGAGTACATAACAATCAATTCTGATGTTGGACCAGATAAATCAGGCTTGGATAATCATTTCCAAAGTATTTTTGTAGCCATTGCAACTTTTTTGAACCACTTATTGCACTGAACACGAGTCGGAAAGAAACGACCATAGATAAAAGTGATAATTAAACCAGTACATGAAACTCAATTCTGATGTTGGACTTAGTAAATCAGGCTTGGATAATTATTTCCAAACTATTTTTATAGTCATTGCACCTTTTTTTAACCACTTATTGCACTGAACGCGAGTCGGAACGAAAAAGTCAAAGATGACATAATGCTTAGAATTAAACAATCTGAGTTCATAACAATCAATTCTGATGTTGGACCAGATAAATACATTTTGGATAATTATTTCCAAACTATTTTTATAGTCATTGCACCTTTTTTGAACCACTTATTGCACTGAATGCGAGTCGGAAGGAAAAGGCCGTCGATAATAGTGATCCTAATAATTATACAATCTGAGTACATAACAATCAATTCTGATGTTGGACCAGATAAATCAAGCTTGGATAAATATTTCCAAAGTATTTTTTGTAGCCATTGCACCTTTATTGAACCACTTATTGCACTGAACGCGAGTCAGAAATAAACGGCCATAGATAAAAGTGATAATTAAACCAGTACATGAAACTCAATTCTGATGTTGGACTTAGTAAATCAGGCTTGGATAATTATTTCCAAACTATTTTTATAATCATTGCACCTTTTTTGAACCACTTATATTGCACTGAACGCGAGTCGGAACGAAAAAGCCCTCGATAATAATGATCCTAAGAATTATACAATCTGAGTACATAACAATCAATTCTGATGTTGGACCACATAAATCAAGCTTGGATAATTATTTCCAAACTATTTTTATAGTCATTGCACCTTTTTTGAACAACTTATTTCACTGAAAGCGAGTCAGAAAGAAACGGCCATAGATAAAAGTGATAATTAAACCAGTACATGAAACTCAATTCTGATGTTGGACTTAGTAAATCAGGCTTGGATAATTATTTCCAAACTATTTTTATAGTCATTGCACCTTTTTTGAACCACTTATTTCACTGAAAGCGAGTCAGAATGAAATGGCCATAGATGATGCTGAGAATTAAACAATCTGAGTACTAACAATCAATTCTGGTGTTGGACCTGGTAAATCAGGCTTGGATAATTATTTCCAAACTTTTTTTGTAGCCATTGCATCTTACTTTTGACATTTATTGAAGTAGAAGTTGGCTAAACTGTAGCGGTTTGTTTCCACACAAAGAAAAAACGTTGAACTTTTTAGAGGGTCCCTAGTTCATTTCACGCACTATATTGGATGTACGATAGACATTCGTTAGTTTCTATGTCGTTAAAACAATATTTAACCATGTTTGTCGATTCTGAAAAAAATAAAATAGTATAGTAGTCAACATCATGCAGCTTATTACACTTTGAAAATACAACTTTATTGTACATTTAATGACATTTTCATCGAAGACGGGAGTCCGAATGTGCGAATGTGTGAATATAAAACCAACTTTACCCCGGTTATAAAGCCAACCTTACCTCAATAACAAACTCATACACGTGGTTTATTTTACTCCTATGACGAGCTGCAGGAGGCTAACGTTATTTATCATGTAAACACCTTATGGATTATGAAAACTAGAAATACAACTAGGTTTTTTCTGTTAGCCTAATACAACAGCAAAAATATTATATTGTCGAACAGAGTTTACGTAAGTAAGCCTACAAATTATTCAGCAACCACAATTACAAACAAATGCCTGTGACTTATACAGTTTATCAGACACAGCAAACAAATCCAGAGACTCGCAAAAAAAACATAGACTATGACATGTACATAATTAGACCTAAACCTAAATTTTTGTCAAAGAAATCGCCACATACCAGCTTAACGTTACTTGTTTGTAAGAGGATCCCGATCGTCGAGCGTAGAGAACGCAAGATATTGCTTATGGTTGCCAGATTGCAAAGGAAATAAAACACCTGTCAGAAATGTAACTTTACAGTTCTAACAGGAAAGCGGCGACTAGAGGTATTAAACTCTTAAGATCTGGCAACAGCAAACACAAAAGCTCATAGATAAGGCGTATAACTTTAAATCTTCAATTATTTTTTTTTCCTTTTTTTGACTAAAGACTGCAGCAAATAATAATAATATTAAAACATCAATAGACAACATTAAAGACTTTGTAATGGGTTTAATGGTTATACTGAGAATAGTCTTTAGTGTTAATTGAAATTTCTACTGGTCATTTGAGGCCTTCTACTAATTTGTGGCATTTTCATGTAGTGACGGAAACATTAAAACAGAACAAAGCTCTCCATTTCAAGTACAGCTCAACAAAGGTTGTACTTTCTTCGTCAGCTAAGGAAGTTCAACCTCCCAAAGGAGCTGCTGAAACAGTTTTTTTTTGGTTTAGCTCAGCTACTAAATCCGACCTCCAAAGACTATACGTTGAATAGTTCGGACTGCTGAGCGAATCATTGGTACAACCTTCCCTACTCTCCAAGAAATGTACTTATCCAGAGCGAGCAGAAGGGCTGCCAAAATCACTCTGGACCGCTCACACCCAGCACACTGCCTCTTTGAACTTTTACCTTCTGGTCAACACTAGAGAGCACTGCGCACCAGAACAGCCCGACACAGAAACATATTCTTCTCTTGGGCAATCCATCTCATGAACACTTGATGATAATAATTGTGAAACCAACATTACTACTTGCTATACACTTTTATACACTTATTTAACAACACACTTGCCAATTTGCACATAACAGCTGCATATATAATGTTGTATACAGTAATATACCTGTACATACACTTGTCAGTTTGTATATTTGCATTCACTGCATTCTTCTATTTTTTATAGATTTATTATCTGTTTTTTGTCCTGTCTCTGTAACTCTGTTGCACTGTAGAAGCTCTGTCACGAAAACAAATTCCTCGTATCTGTGAACATACCTGGCAATAAAGCTCTTTCTGATTCTGATTTCTGATTCTGATTCAAATGCATGAGTAGTCAGAAAATTGAATACAGAACTTAGAAATTAATGAAAATCATGGTCTCTATTAACTGTAAAATGGAATAATATGCATGTTTGGACACAAGGAAAGATTATGAATAAAACAAATGAGTCACTGAATTATTCACTTAAACAATTCACTTAGAAATACTGTTGCAGAAGAAAAACACTGAGTTTATTTGAGGTGCAGACATGATTCTACTAATCTCTAGCTATGAAAAACAAAACAAAAAAAATTACTGAAAGGTACTTAACTCCTGCATTAAATCAACATTACACTCATAAGTGTAAGTAATGTGTATTTATATAGCGTATTTATTGTGTATGGCCATACACCTAAAGTGCATTACAATCATGAGGGGGGTTTGTCTCTCCACACCACCACCCGTGTGCAGCATCCACTTGGATCATGCGACGGCAGCTACAAGACAACGGTGCCAGTGCGCTTACCACACATCAGCTATTTGAGGAGTGGAGAGACAGTGACCCAATTCGATGGATGGGGATGATTGGGAGGCCATGATGGGAAATGGCCAATAGAAGGAATTTGACCAGGATACGAAATCTCCTGAGAGTCATCTCATACGAAAGATGGCGCTCACTGACAATGAAGCGTCCGCTTCACTATACTGGGGTATTAGGACTCACAGAGACCATAGGTTGAGCGCCCCCTGCTGGCCTCCCTAACACCACTTCCAACAGCAACCTAGTTTTCCCATGTGGTCTACCATCCAGTTACTGACCAGGCTCAGCCCATAATTGTGCTGAATGTCTTCTTATTTGTGATGCAGTAGTAGAGTTAAATCTTTAAAACTAATTTGTCACCTCAATAATTTGTCACCTCAATAAATGTGTGCTAAAAATCAAGCAATCAAAATGAAATGCTTGATCCTACAAAAAAAACTGTATTTGACTTTGATAAAGCAAATCCAAAGCTATAAATGCAGCTGGAAGCTTCTGACATTCTTCTAAAGTTTTCCCTTCTCAGTTTGATCTCAAATCGCATAATTACTTCTGGCCTGAGATCAGTATCTGCAGTGCAGGATACAGCATCATCCCTCCAAGCATAACACAGCTCGTCCTTCTCTAAGACAGGGTATTGGTAATGTCAGAATCCGAGCCTCTTGTGATTTGAGTCTGCTTGCTGAAGTAGGCCATCCATACGGTGACTTTTACTGGGAAGTGCGAGCCAAGTTCTGGTGGTGCTTCTGGAGGTTTAAATTAGGCATGGAGCATTTCATCAGCCCCTGTCGCCACTGCAAGACTCTTTGATGTGCCCTAGACAGGGAGACCCTCCCTTTACAACAAGAGCCAAGAGAGCCTAATGAGAAAGAAAAAGAGGAGAGTGTGTGTATGTGTGTTTGACTGCATACTCAATTGAGAGAGAGAGTAGAAAAGATGATCTGGAAATGTCATTAAACACCAAAGTAGAAAATTGATTCAGGTATTAAATTTAAGATCTGGACAGTCATAAAATCTTTCAAAAATGTATTATGTATTTAGGTTTTACTTTACACAATTTTACAAAACTTTTAATGTCCTGGTACTAACAATGAACAGTTCCTTTTCTTTCTTACGCAATGACCCAAAAGCCCCAATCAGGTAGCGAATCTCAGCAGCCACGCCTCCGTTTTCAGACGTCTCCGTTTTCCCTCATCTACACTGAGACGGAGCAGCAGCGTTTTAGAATGAAAACGGCCTCTCCAGCGTTTTCAAAACGCTCCGTTTTCGGGGCTCGTAAACTCTGGCGTAGTGTGGACGGATGGCTTAACCGTAGCAAAACTTATGCGTTTTAAAACGAAAACGCATTAGTGTAAACGGGGCCTTAGTTTAGGGGTAAAATGTTTGACATTCCTAAGGATGCTGTTTAATATGTAAATATGCATCCTGTATATTTTCTGTCAATAACAAAATTAACATACAGCTAAAATTACAGCATCGACAGAACAGAAGTATAGGAGGCATCTCAATTTGGCACTCAAGTTGTGTGATTTATATGGAAGTTTATGTAGTTTGGCTTAATATAAACATGTAGCATTAAAGGAATAGTTCACCCAAAAATAAATGTTCTGTCAACTTTATTCACCCACATTGTCCATCTTTCTTCTGATTAACACAATAGAACAATGTTGGAAACCGGTAACCATTGACTTCCATACTATTTGTTTTTTCCTGATATGGATGTCAATGGCAACAGGTTGCCAGCATTTTCTAAATATCGTCATTCATGTTCCAACAGAAAAAAAGGAATCTGTGAATAAATATAAATTTTTGGGTGAACTATCCCTATAATCAAAATAAATACAGTGTGTTACTTTAAATTAGAATTACACCAGTTCATACTAACTATGGTACAATTCTTCAATTGATTTCTTCTGCTCAAAGCCACGTATCCATAAATAAAAATAAACACTGGAGAAGATTCACACATTAAAGAAGGATGAGCCCCAGAGCCACGTAGGAAGAATAGGAGTTTGAAGATACTCACCCGCCAAAACAAGCTTAATTCAGCCTGATTTTTTTTTAAATTACATCACATCTGTTCATTCTTCGATTTAAGAAAGGCATTTTACTGTGAAGAGTTTCATTATTGTACAAGTATTGTTATATTTATGTAGTTTTAAATTTACAACAATAAAACAATAAGACAAGGCTTTGGTGTCTCCAGAATGTGTCTGTAAAATTTCAATTCAAAATACCCATCAGATAATATATTATAGCCTCCAGAATCTGCCCATTTTAGATGTCTGAGTACAGTGTAGCTGTTTTTGTAGCCTGTGGCTTTAAATGCAATGAGCTGCTTCTTCCTGGCCACCATTCATGTCTGCTTTACATGTGTTACAGCAGATGAACAGCAGTCAGTGACAGAAATAAACACAGATGAAGCTAAATACAGCTCATTAGCCAAAAATACCAAGTAAGTTTATTTGATGTAATTGTGGTGGAATTTATTCAAGCCTTTCTGAAAGGATGAGTCACTCACAAATGGCGTTTGCAGTACATACCGACACACACATATATTTATATGGGCGTTTAATGACACCATGCTGCTGTGGTGAGTGGTTAATAATTAGCAATTGTACTGTCTTTATTGCCCTGTTTTTAAAACTTATAAAAATCACAGAGAGTTAAAACAGATATTTTAATCTCAGTTTCTGTGCAATGTTCTGCGGACATGTGTACTGTACATGTTATTATAGAAACATGACGCCTGTCGATCAATTCAGTGGGCAGGGAAAACCGCACTTCTACATCACGTTACGGTGGGCCTCAAAATCACTGGGATTTGGGTAATGAAAATATTGAAAATGTTGCGTAAATAGATCTGTTTTCCCACCATTTTGTAAAAAAAAAACAAAACTCCAACTTACAGTGTGACCTCTTGTGAAACTGTAAGGATCTCATAATATTCATAAAAAAGTCCCACTTACAATGTAAAAAATGCTCAAATAACATTTTGTCCCAACACAAATCAGTTAACATAACAGTTTCGCCAAATCTAAGTGGATTGAACATAAAACAAATAAGTTGTCTCCTAAAAAAAACTTAAGAATTGTGTTGTTTCATCTCATTTTAAATAAGTAGTTTGAACAAGCAGCAAAAGCCTTTTTTTGAGTGTAGTTTCAACATAATTTCATTTGTTTTAACAGTGCAGAACACCAATCTACTGATTAGGAGAGTCTGCTTATGATGAAGCATGAGTTTTGTCCTCTGAGTACAGTGAATGTGTTGTGGGATGGCTTTCAAATTTTGTAAGCAGAAAACACATTTAACTGCTCACTGCACTCACAAATGATCTCCATTGTTTGGCCAAAAATGCCTGAAATGAACACGCAGATGAGATTTTGTGTATTTTTGATTGTGAATATGTAAATTTTGTTCTGTTGCTACCATATTGGGACCATTATTTTGCTACCATTATTTTGATGAGTTCTCTGAATAGACTGCCAAAGGTCTCGTTATGTCGCTATTGTTAAAACAAAGTGTCAAAGCTGTAAACCGAACACAGACATTATTTAAAAATCTGTAGACAATTAGGTGCATGCAATGTGTCTGAGGGCTGGGTTTCTCCTAGACTTTTCGATGCCCCAGATTTCAGATGACATTTGTGAAAATGTTCCCTGGTTTCTCTATTTTGGGCTCATGCTTTTCATTGGAGTGACTTGTATTGTATTGTGTTTTAAAAGCTAGTCTGGCTTACGGCATGTTGACAAAGAGCATTAGTGTTTTCAGCACATTGATGTCCTCAGACCTGTCTAGCCTTCAGCTGTGTGTCTTATAAAGAGTCCGACATCTACTGTGATGAAGACAGACAACGGACAAAACCTGATACACTAACACACAAAACTAGAGGATTTTTAATAGGACTTCAATCAGTAGGCTTCAGTGTACACTGTTAGACAGTCACCAACAATTTACCACATGTGCCCATTTACAGTAACTTACCTGTAAATGTGTTTTATAGTAGCAGGGCCCTACCGCAATTTCATTTTAAAGCAATATAGCTTACCACAACTACTTTTAATGCTAAAATGCATGGTCTTTATCACATTTGAACTTTACAGTATGACAATTTTTACAGTAGGTTACTTTTACTGTAATTTATTTACATTTTACACTGGCAGTACAAAACCTTTATTTAATAAATTCCAAACAGGTGACACGGTCTTGTACAACTGCATTTTTGTTATTCATTGTTCTTAAATCCATTTTCAGTACTGCATTGTGGGTAAATTGAAAATTTTTCATCAACTGTCTCTCTTTTTGTCTTCAGCTAAATCAGCAGTACTTAATTACTTTGATTACAGTAGAATATCACACATTTCTAATATGCAGTAGGTTACTATAAAAGTTTTAAAATGACTCAGAATGCAGTGCATTTTACAATTCATTCAATCAATTATTCTTTTTTTTTCCGGCTTGGTCCCTTTATTAATCTGGGGTCACCACAGCAGTATGAACCACCCATTTTACAATAGTGAACTGTAAAGAATGTTTACAGTAAAGTAGCTTTTTTTTACAGTCAATAACTGTAAAATTGCAGCAAAGTCTAATAGTATAGTCATTTTAACAGAGTATTTGATTTCAACAACTTTTTGATTTCTGATTTTCATTAGCATTTCCTGCTTAATTTACAGCATATATTATTATTTTTAGAGATAAAACTGAACAAAATTCGCATTATTGGGGTGAATGATTCACTCTACAGCACTAAGTGAATGAGAAGAGCAGTGGCTTTTCTATGGCTCATGTAAGAAAAGTTAAAAGATTTCACAAAAGTGTCACTGGTAAGCTAATTAAACCTGTACTTACATATTTCACAAATGACAAACTAATTAGTTTAGTGTAATTAGGTTGACAAACAAGTTGTTCTTGAGTTACCGTTTTTTTTTTTTTATATTAAACGGAGGAATCCTTTACTGTGTTGGTCCTTTTTTACTTATTTATTGTATAGTGACGATTCTGTTTTATTGTTGGATGCTTGTATTTTATGGCATTGCTGTGCTGGAAAGACTTGAATAAGCACTGTTTATACAGTAAGCTTTTGTTTAGTATTCAGAGAATGTGTTTAATTTTTTTTGCATTTTTTTAAGGAACTGGATACACTGAAAAAAATGATGTCTGCAAAACCGTTGCAAACAATTTATTTGAATTTGAAATAAATTGAATTTGTTGAATTTAAACAAGTTGTACAGTGGCGCAGTAGGTAGTGCTGTCGCCTCACAGCAAGAAGGTTGCTGGTTCGAGCCTCGACTGGGTCAGTTGGCATTTCTGTGTGGAGTTTGGATGTTCTTCCTGCGTTCCCCCTGTGTGGGTTTCCTCCGGGTGCTCCAGTTTCCCCCACAGTCCAAAGACATGCGGTATGTACATTTGTAATTATGTACACACCCACTGTACATATACATTTGTAATTATGTTTATATATCTGCACACTTCTGATTATTAATAGCAACCTGTACATCTATCCATCTATTGTAAATCTCTGTTCATAGCTAACACAACCTGTATATAATGTTCATAGTACATCCATTTGTAAATATCACCATAGTTTTTCTATAACTGCACTTTATAACTTATACCTGTATCCTGCACTTGCTGCTATTGCACTCCTGGTTAGACCTAAACTGCATTTCGTTTCCTTGTACTTGTACATGTGTAATGACAATAAAGTTGAATCTAATCTAATCTAATCTAAAGGTGAATTGGGTAGGCTAAATTGTCCGTAGTGTATGAGTGTGTGTGGATGTTTCCCAGTGATGTGTTGTGGCTGGAAGGGCATCTGCTGCGTAAAAACATGCTGGACAAGTTGGCGGTTCATTCCGCTGTGGCGACAATGGATTAATAAAGGGACTAAGCCAAAAAGAAAATGAATGAATTTAAACAAACAAATAAAATTTAGTAATGTTCAACTTAATTTGTTTGTTTATATTCAGCCCAAATAAATTGTTTACAATTTATTTAATACAACTCAACTTTAAAAAAATTGTAAATCATCTTTGAATATTTTTTTAAGTGTACTATTGGATGTCTGAATTCCCTTTGGGATACATAAACTAAGCAGATTATGTAAACCTGGCTCCCTGAGATGTAAACGAGATGGTGTGTCATGAATAGTGATATAATAGGAACTCTTCTGCATGATGGGGCCTTGACATGTGAAATCTGTACTGTAGTGTGGTGTGATGTTAAATGCTGGGTAATGTCAGGACAAGGAAGCTTAATAAAGCTCTAGCCAGCAGCTAGCTTTCTGCAGCTCTTACATGATCGCCCACTGACACTAATCAGGGTTGTGGCTGGTTAGTACCTGGATGGGAGACCACATGGGAAAACTGTGTGGGTCCTAATGCCCCAATATAGTGATGGGGACCCTGTAGTGTTAGTGAGCTCTGTCCTTCTGATGAGACTTTTAACCAAAGTCCTGACTATCTGTTGAAAGATTATGTGCATTTTATCCCTACAAACTTATAGGTGTGAACTAAATTTAATGACACCATTTTATGATAGGTACTTTCTCACAAGAAGACCTATGGGTTAAGTCACTTGACAGGTTAACATAGATGCTGAGGAACTGTACTATTCAATGTCTTCAATAAAGTCTTCTCCCCGCAAGATCGTTGGTCATCTAATACATTGGCGAGCCACCAAAGAATGGTTAAGCCAAATACAACAAAATCTAACACTGTGGACATAAAAAATCCCAGAACGCCCTTCGTAAATAGTAGGGCTGTGTCTCTGGCATCCTGGCCAAACTTGCTTACTGACATCTGCCCATCGTAGCCTCTATGTCATCTATTTGGCTTCATCACTCTGTCTGCTCTCCACCAATGAGTTGGTGAGTAGTTTGGCGCAGATTGGCTGCCATTGTGTCATGAAGTTGGATGCTTCACGCTGGTGATGGTTGAGGAGATACCCCCTCAAATCTGTAAAGCACTTTGAGTGGCCAGAAAGTGCTATATACTGTAAATGTAATGATTAATATTATTATTATTATTCAAGAAGACCTTAGATACATCCTACTGGAGAATGCAAGAACTTACTTGAAAAAAACTTGCCTAATGGCAATAAAGACCTTTTTAAGGTCAGAAACTTTACAGGTACTGACACTTATCAATGTGAGTGTTTCGTGTGAGGGTGTTTCCCAGCACTGGGGATAGCATGAGTTAGTGTACACTCAAAGCTGGGTTTGAGGGGAAAAAACAGATCTGCTGGTAAAACTTATGCCAGATTAATTAGCCGATTACTCCTCTGTGGCAACCCCTGATAAAAGAGTGTTTGACTCAATCTGAGGAACTGGAATATAATGTTTCTCCTGACAAATGTTTTTAAATGTATTTTGTTAATTGACATTTGCCTAATAATGATTATTACAAATGACAAATATTACTAATTATAATACAAAAAGATGAGCTCTCTGAAAACTGAAACAGCACAGGTGGTGGGGTTGGCAGATGGGTTTCCTGAGGGCCCAGAAGATCGATAGGCACCCCATAATGAGGTGTTAACCACTGTAGCTTAGAGGGTCCTGCTTCTTCAGTATAAACTGCTGCTTTAGCTGCAATGAAATAGATGAATACTGACTGTAATTTTTTTTGGTCTCATTCTATAGATCTTGAAATTTTACTTGGGTGGATATTTGGGTTCTGTTCTCATATGATAGAACCTTCTATTATGCTAACTACTTTGAAATGATTTGTATGCTAAAAAGCTCTGTACAAATAAAATTGACCTGAATTATCCAGATGTATTTTTGTTGATTTCTTTCGCCGTTGGGAGTCGACAATGAAAGTCATTGCTTTTGCTGGTTCTTTGGAGTAATTTATGGAATTAATTTGGCATTATCCCTCAAAGCCAATATAGTGGTCTTTGAAGGGACCATCAATCAGTCTGTCAGAATTGTGAGTCTCCATCTCCCCTGGTAACGTTTAAAAAATAGCTTTTGATTTCAAAGACTTCCACTCATTATAGAGCATCTCTAACTCCGAGGCCTCAAGCATGACGGCAATTTAGCAAATGCGGTTTTTGTTGAAGGGAGAAAACAAATAAACTCTGTATCAGTGATATATCTCTTCCTCCATCAATCCTTCCTACAGTTCAGGTGATGCGGCTGATGTGTCAGAAGTGAATCTTATTAAATGCTGCAGGTGCTCGAGGAAGGAAGCGCGGCATTTGAGCCCCAGGGAGTCCACTGATTGGGCAGTGAGTTCTCCTCTTTTTCTGCTGTTCGGCAATGACAAAAAGACTGTGATTAAAGGACAAGTCTGAACAATACTTCTCACTTAGTTAAAATTCTGCCCATCTGCCGACTTGAAGTTTTCTTTTCTGGATGGCCTTTTGCAGTCTGTATTTTTAAGCCTAAACAGAATTGACACACACACAACTACAATTGTTCAAAAGTTAAAAGCTATGTTTCCATCCAAAAATGTGATTAAACTTAAGTGCAAAACTGGAATATCACATAAAACATTTATGTTTAAAACAGCGTCCATCCAGTGAGTCAAAGAGAACAAAATCGCTACTTCATGATAAACTACCTACAAATACAGTGGTCCCTCGTTAATCGCAGGTGTTAAGTTCTAAAAATAACCTGCAATATGTGAAATTTGTAAAGTAGTCTGCTTTATTTTTTTAAATTATTATAGTTGTTTTAAGGCTGTAAAATCGAATGTAACGAAGCGAAGATTCATTTATTCCGTAATGGCATCCTACAGCCGCGTAACCTCTACCTTCCTTTAGCATGTCTAGAAGTCCAACATTTTGTGCGATGGTTAGCATCTTCCTTTGCTTTTTGGGTGGTACCGGGGGTGCCTTTGACGGTGCAGGACGTTTTGTCGACATTGTGGGGTTTGTTAGGGAGAAAATTTTCAAACATGCAGTACAGCACTTCAGAGTCACACTGCTAGCGATCAAAGATTTATATAAATTTGGCAAACTAAACGCATTCTGTACTGTACAGGAGACACGACATGGAGGAGATTGATTGACAGTGGTCTATAGCCAATCAGGACACAAAACACAATGAGCTAATCAGGACGCAGAACACAATGCACTGTAAAAAAAAAAAGCATGTCAAACTGCACAAAAAAATCAGCAAAAATGCAAGTCCGCAACAGGTGAACCGTGTTATAGCGAGGGACCACTGTATCAAAAAGAAAAATGTATTTTGCTGGTTAGGAGGTGCCAGTGTGGGCCTCTTTCTTTTAAAATAAATTATTTGCATCTTAGAAGACAAAACGCATTGAATGTGTGTGGGATTTTGGAGGTGCGAGAGTGCTCTTTGAAGTGCAGCCACTCAAAACTGTTCTGGAGGTACTGTAATAATACTGAACCACTTTGATGACAGACTTTGGGTGAGGAATTTTGGAATGACCAGTGACCAAACAGTGTGGTCGTTCTGCTGGTTTATCCATCAATGCTGGCTCATCATTGCAATTTTTGTTACCATATGGTGCTGGACTTCATTCAGTAAATGTACTTCCAATGTTTCTTATCAAATAAAAAGTTTTTAATGCACATTTTAAAAATATATATGCATCTTGGCATTTTTTATCAAGCATTTTTATGCAATATTCCAAAATGTGCATAATAATAGATAGAAGAAACATAGCTAGTGCCTAGCAAACAAAGATTTAAACAGTTTACAATACAAGTGAATATACTAATATGCATTATTATGCACACCTAATTAAGCCATAGGCAATCATGTGTTAATGCAGGGGTTCCCAAACTTTTCAGCCTGCAACCCCCAAAAAAACAATGTCAGTGACTCGCGACCCCCAATATTCTCTGAGGTGGTTATAAATATATAAACCTTGCACACATATCAACAGACTTAAGTCTATTCATTGTTTAATTTTGGAGAACACCACTTGGAGACCATCCTTCATGTTCAGTTGTGGCTTCCATTATTGTTAATGTGCGTGAGTGACGTAAAGGTGTCATTAAGTTTAACCTGGTGCCTTAAAATCAATGTGCTGTGTCTGGCGCTATTGCTGTGTCTTTAATATAACATAATCACCCCAGAGGTCGCAAAAAAAAAAAAATTGAAAGGCTGATGCTGATGGCTTTTTATTTGCAAGTTGTTTGTTAATGTTTATTATTAACATGTTAGCAATGTTACTATTAACTACTGTTTTGTTCTCCAGTAGGTTATGGATAAAATATGATAATTCTAATAGTATTAATCCACACACCCCCACACCCCAATTCCCACTTTTGGAACGACTGTGTTAATGTATAAGTCACCAAGATCTAAACCGTTCGTTGAGGATTAATGCATTAGCAATTAAATGCATTCGTGTTGGATAAGTGGAAAGTGTTGTCTTCAAGCAGGTTTCAACATTTTACAGAACAGCCTGCTGGACGCTAACCAGTCAGGCTTCAAAATTGGACATTCCACTGAGACAGCATTACTATCAGTCACTGAAGCCCTGCAGATTGCTAAAGCTGGTTCTAAATCTTCAGCTCTGCTTTCACGGGACTTGTCTGCTGCCTTTGATACATTGAATAATCAGATTCTTCTATCTAGCCTTTCCTCAATATTACAGATCTTTAAGTGTTGCCTGGAGGCGAGAAGCATCCAAGCCATACCAGCTAGACACAGAGGTTCCTCAAGGATCAGTTCTTGGACCCCTCCTCTTTTCCATTTACTGTATACCACTTCGCTGGGTCCCATCCTTCAAAAACATGGCTTTTCTTACATTGCTATGCTGACAACTCACATCCCTATCTCTTCATTTCATCCAGATGATCTGATGGTAACTACAGTACATGGATCTCACACTGCCTGAAGGAGATCTCTGTATGTTTAGACCTTTATTAGACTAACACAAAAATTGCTTGCTGGGTCCCTTCCTCATTGTAAGTTGCTTTGGACAAGAGCATATGCTAAATGACTTAAGGTATTAGTTGTTGATGCAGTATTCATTGATGAATGATTCAGTTCTTCAACTCAATATGATCGGTGCATCAGCTAAGCATGAATTGTTGCATATTAATGAACCCATATTGTGAAGTTTTACCCAAGTAAGATATATTTTAAACATAGAACGATATTTTTACCCTTTGAGGACAGGAAACTCGCTCATCACCGAGACTAGAGAGTCTAGTGACTAATCGCTTGGAATAAATGCGACAAACCCAGAGGAACTAAAGCGAATGGACTTATGTAAATGCACACCTGTCTCTGGAGGGCCCAGCCGTGGCATCTAACATGAATTAATGAGAAAATCTCTCTGCTCTTCTATTAAAGGCTGCTTCGGTTTGTAATAGGCTGTAACAGTTTGTAACTGATGGATTATTCATGAAGAAGAAACTCATGCATACCAAAAATAAATAAATAAATAAATCTCTCTCCGATCTTTTCGAAAAATGTTGTCATTGTTTTATTCTTTGTCATTTTTAAGGCAATCCATTACAAATTTCACACACCACGGGAATGACGACAGCAATGTTCGGTTTGGAAAGAGCTCGCCATGCATATCGACTGAGGTAAAGAAGAAGAGAAGGAAAAGGAATCCAGCAAGGATGGGATGCGTCATGCTCTGTATTTGGGAAATGAGACGAGCGGCAGAGGCTTAACGAGGAGCAACAGGTCAGTTGGTCACTAAACCCGTTGGCCATTTTGGCACAATCATGCATATCTCACAGAGGGAACATTGGCACTGGACAAGGGCCACATCTTTAACACATAACTGACACTTTTTCTTACGATTACCTCTTAGCAATAATTTCAACAACTACTCTATGATTTACTGGCTTTATTATAGTGGGATCAAAAATAAATAGTATTTGCTAAATTTACACCATGCCGTAAAAATTCTCTGGAAAGTGATATACATGTGTTTCAGGATGCTTGTAATTTGCTTTTGGGATTTACAAGCCAGCTAGCAGCAAGGCGTTCATGAATATTAAACAGGATTAAAAAAAGGTTACATTTATGCAAGTAGAAATTCCAGGTTTACATCTGAAGCACAAAGCAAAATAGAAAGCACCTTAAAAATAAACACCAAATTAAAAAGACACATGAAAAATGAAGTTCTCCTCCGCAATTAAATAACTATTTTCTACTAGCTATTAACAATATCCATAGAAGTGTAAACAAACCTTTAAAATCAATACACCTATTAGCACTCTCAAACAAACCGTGTCACCCAATGCTCCCTTTGTCAGACTTAATCTTCACCTACAAATTGATTGATGGATCACTTCATTCTCGGCTGTGCCAATAACTCACGGCGAAAGAGAAGTGCGTTAAAACCTTGTCTGGGAGCAGATTTTTACAAATGTAACAATCTCAGTTGAACAACAGTCATTCAAAGTGGGTTAAAAAAAAGAAGAAATCACTTTTTGTAAACATTTTTTTTGCTCAAAATTTGTAGAATATTTAAAATAAAAATAAAAAACGAAACTTCACAGTTCATAATCTACAGCTCATGGAAATCTACAGTACACTCACCAGCCACTTCATTAAGTACACCTTGTCAGTACTGGGTTGGACATAATTTGCCAGTACATCGATAATGCAAATCTCACATCAACTGGATTTGGATTGAGATCAGATGTAGAATTTACATTTAATCAGTTTAAATGCAGACAATAATTCAATCTGAAGCAAGAGAACAACAGACGCAATCAGCAAACAGTGTAGATAGAGTAAGTGCTGTGAATTCTTGTTTAGTCTAAGGCAGTGAATCTAGCAAATTTTTAAAATAGAGAATATAGGTTGTTTTCACATGACGTCAATGATGACGCGCAAAATTCAGATGGAGGGCAGGAAGTTATTTTTCTACATAGGAATCGCTATCAGAACATCAAAATGTTGCCAAAATAAGAAATGCAGATAAGCTTTTATGGACTTCCAAACGTTTTTGCTCATAAAGGGGGGAAAGTTCAAGAAACTGGCTGAAATATGGAAGAAAAGGCGACATGTAATAAACATTTATTCAATACATCCATCCAGCACTACAAACTTTTTTGGAACGTGATCATTTGTTTGACAGGACTAATAAAGATTATATACAGGCCTAGCTATGTGTATAAATAGGTTAATGTGTTATATCAAAATCTGATACAAACACCACCACACTTATACAAAATATAAATAATGTACCCTGCTATGTAATCACTGAAATGAAATCTCCATCTTGTTTTGCAATAATCCATGACTTTACTGGAGTTTCAACCATAACAGTGAGATGCACAGCAGCGGTGAATATTTGTTTGATGGTAACTTAAGTTGTTGACCAAACAAAAAAGAAATGCAACTATTGCGACAAAACTAAATGGTTATTATAGAAAAATAAATCAAATAACGTGCGTTTGTATGCTTCCATCTGTTATTTTGTGATGTCTGGAAGACATTCGCATGGAGGAAAACTATAGTAGTTTATAATAAACGCGTTTTAAACCACATAGTAAAGTGTATACTGTGTACAACTCTGTGTTATATGAAAGAGACTACAGATTATGTAGCATAGCAAATTGATAAATTGTAATAAATACTGTAACATTAGTGTAAACTGTGGTGCATTTGTGTAGAGAACTGATGCCTATTGAATAATTAGTTTATTACTACAGTTGTGTTTTACCACAGCAACAATAAAATTACTACGACAGTTTCATTCAAGTAATTATCTATAGTATGCCTCCAAACACTATAGTATTTTTTATGTAACGTAATAGCTTATACAGTATCTATACCGCCTCGATGACAGGCAAATATATTTTAGTTTAGTAGAAAACTCAGCCCTCTTCATAATATAAGGATCATGCCCAACATTTGAGGCTATTTTCTATTTAAATCTCCTTTGAAATGCGGTATAAATCACACAAATATGGATTTTCCTCTATGTCTCCCATTTTTACTTCCTGCACTGATTTTCGCGCATGGCCAGAACCACATGATTGAAAACAATCTATAGTATCAAGATTTAAACAAAAGAAAAAAAAAAAGATGTCTTTTAGCTGTTTCATCAAAATGGCTCAATGGCATTTTTTTAAGAAAGACACTTTTGAGTTGCTGGGGTTAAGTCGGGCACATAATTTCACCAGCAGGGAACAGTCCAAGAAAAAGTCTGTCAAGGTGATTATGTGCCTCTTTTGAATAGCACAACAATGCACCATTTACATGCACAAGCTTCTGAAGGACAAATAATCCAGAACTAGATTTAGGTAAATGAGTGCAGAGCCAGTGTTTTTTTTAGGCAAACGTCAATGCCTTTCATTTGATGTGAGTGGTTATTGGCAGCGAGTGCAAACTGATGAAAGGAAGTGTGACGTGCTCTTTCCGACTCATTAAAGACCACCCTCGCTGCTGCAGTCTGAGTTACACAGGTTTGAAAGCACTGACTGGAAGGGCTGCCAGAACTTAAAGAATATGATTTGAAGGGTCTAATTTTCCTAATATTGTATAAAGCAAATCTGCAA
The DNA here is from genome assembly GCA_903798195.1 of Danio kyathit. Classification (NCBI taxonomy): domain Eukaryota; kingdom Metazoa; phylum Chordata; class Actinopteri; order Cypriniformes; family Danionidae; genus Danio; species Danio kyathit. The sequence goes on along the minus strand of LR812526.1, from coordinate 31,788,993 downwards.
AACCAGGCCATTATAACATTGTGGTCTATGAAGATCAGCTGATCATCAACCATAGCTCCAAGCTTCTTGTCTGTTGAGGAGTTCTGGTTGATGAGCTCATGATTGTCGTTCAACTCTAATTAAACACACCTGATCCAGTTAATCAAGACCTTGTTGGTTATTTAAAAACTACAAGGTATGTCTTTTAGAGCAGAATTGGAACTACTCTGCTTTGGCCCTCCAAGAACTGCGTTTGACACTCCCGTCCTACATTTGGATGAAGAAGTTGTAGAAGTCTTGTGTTGGCTGAAACCACAACAAGTTCTGTTTAGTAAAAGTTGAGTTCAACGAGAAATGTCGAAATTCAAGTAGCTGTTGTCGGATCAGGGTGAAATGAGAGGTAGAGTTGAGCTGAGCATCATTAGCATAGCAGTGATATGAAAAGTCATGTTTCTGTCTGTAGGATCTGACAGATCCTAGTGATATCATAAAGATGGAAAAGAGAAGCGGCCCAAGAACTGAGCCCTGAGGCACCCTGGTAGCTAGAATTGGAATCCTATAAGATACCCTGAAGGACCTACCAGAGAGGTACGATCTGAACCACTGAGGTATGGTTCTGGAGATGCATTTGTCATGAGGACTGACAGGAGGATCAGGTGGTAAAACTAGTTCAAAGCAGTGGACAGATCCTGCAAGATGAGAACTGATGACTTGAAAGTCATTCTTGTCAGAGTCTCTGTTATATGTCAACTTCTGAAGAAGACTTGGTGCTGTTCAATAGTTGCACTGTGTGAGAAAAGCAGAAGTTATGTCCAAAATGGCCAACCCAGGCTCATTCTGATTATGTACCGCTATATACCGCTATATGTTTTCATGAATCCACCAGAGGCTGCGGTGTATCCACCAGACGCCGCTGTCGACTGACTGACTTACTAACTGACCAACTGACTGATGCACCAACCCTCCCCCTTCCCTAAACCCAACCAATAGTGATTTAAAAAGCACAGATTGGCCCGCTCAACCCCTTCCCTAAACCCCAAAAAATGTGTTTGAAAAAGGAATCCAGAAAAAGATAAGACCCGATTTTTACCACATTTTCAGATTTGACCACATTCTCACCCTGTTATTTACTTGTTTATTTTATTTTTTGGCTTTTTTTTTTTTTTGTCTTACCTGCTATTTGGAACCATTCTTGACCAGACCTGAACCCTGTTGTCTCGCTTAACTCTGCTCTGCATCTCAAGTCCGCCAACATACATGTGGAGCTACTGGACAAACTGGTAACAGCAGAAAAGCCATCCATACGGAGGTAAGCCGCCCCGTAGCATTCACTTTAAAGATGAAATGCAGACATACGTAGCTCTGGCTACATAATTCGCGATCTCCAAAAATGTATATAGGGCTATGTTTTCAGAATGAGCTTATGTTGAAAATGGCATACTACTCTAGTAGGTACTACATTTAAATTTCAACATACTTCTCAGTTAACAAGTGGATATTTGGGTTACTGTTGTATCACTCAAACCAGTCTGGCCATGCTGCTTTGACCTCTGGTCTCAACAAGGCATTTTCACCCACAAAACTGCAGCTTAATAAATATCTTCTTCTTTTTTGACCATTTTCTGTAAACTCTATAAATGCTGTGTGTGAAAATTCCAGTAGATCAACAGTTCTCAAATACTCAGACCACCAAGTCTGACTCCAACATTGTTCTTTCTCATTCTTATGTTCAGTTCAGCAGATTGTGCCAAATTGTTGCTGTCATGTGATTGGCTGATAAGATATTTGTGTTAACAAGCAGTCCCAATAAAGTGGCTTGTGAGTGTAGTTCTCAAACAGAAACACAGTAACAGATGCATGTACCAAAACCAAAACATTGAAACTTCTTAATACAAACAAGCAAATATGCTAAAATGTACAGCACATGACCAACATGTATCAAAACTGTGGGTAAGAACAAGTACAAACAGCCCTGCTGTCCAAAAAAGCAAGACAGTCAATATTTACTGAACATTTGTCAATGATGATTATTGAGTTTCAAAATGGACCTCTGAAAAAATGAGGCTGCATAAATTGTTTTAGTGTTTCTAATGAGTAAATATTGACATTTTTTGTAATTTAATTTAAATTTTGAAGTTAGGTAATAAGCATGCACTTCCCTAGTAATCACATATAAAATACTACTCTAATTTATGCTTGCTATCGACCATTATTGTAAACTTACTGTAAGGCAGTTTTATCAAATGATCTGTTCATGTATCTTATTATTATTATGCCAGTGCTAGAACTAATCCAAGGCTAGAACTTGTAATCGAAATGCCATTATGTTTGCTCAGCATGTAATGCAACCTCAGCTGCATGCAATCTTTTTAAACCACTGAAATAATTCCTGTCATGGTGAAGAATAGAAAAGTGTTTTAAACTCCAGGGAGAATCCTGGGAATGAGAGGGCAGAGGTTCAGCGTGGCTGGACACGGGGGGCAGGGGAGTCAGACAGAGCTATTAGAAAAACGGCAGACGCTGCTTCATCTCCAATCATCTTTAGCAGCGAGCGGCGAGGCATCCTTCATGTTTCCCCCTGATGGGTCGTGTGTGAATGATATGAAGAAATAGCAGCTCTAGAGCATTAAGGGAATGGAGGGGCAAATTAAAAAAGTAAATCTGACATTATTGAGGGGTGATTGTGCCTGAAATTTCCGTCTGTGTACAGTTTTAGCAATGAATCTGAGATTTCTGTATGATTAACATTTACAAATATTACAGCATTAAGAAAATATGTGCTTCTCTTAGACTTTTATAGCAGATTTTCTGCATAAATATTGAATCTAAATACAATGAATAATGCAATGTACATCTGATTTTACCTGGGAGTCATGCTTTAGCATAGAAAATCTTGTTTATCGTAGCTTTTAAAAGCTATAAATGTGAAACTGCAATGGGAAATTACTTTTTACTAAAAATAAACTGCCTAAAATTGTTCCAGTGGAAAAATAAAACCACATTAACACAACCTATTTAAAAATAATTCTACAAACAATTTCACTACATAGTTTACCCATATTGTGTATACAATATTTCAAACAATTTGACTATTTCTTCCTACGGTCTCCTTTACCTCCTCTGCTGCATATAAAAGATATAGAAAGATTTCCTTAATATAACACACAGTCTTCACATGCTGACACACAAGCGTTTCTGTAGACGTTGAGATGCTAAATAAGCACAAAAAAAATTGCATTGCTTGCGCAGGTCTTCTCCAGCACAATCAAATCCAAGCTATAAATCTGTTCATAGTGTCGGCTAATTTATGAAGAGGGGGAAACAAACTCACACGCCACCCTTTTCAGTTCAAAGGCCGGAACACGGATATATTTTCAATTTCTCCAGTGTATTAGATCCAAAATCGGAGAATTGAAACCATCCGCTCCTCTAGACGCCTCATACTGAATCAGTCGTATTGGCTTTGAATGAGATCCAAATTGGAGGGGACATAACAAGCATGGCCTGTTTTCTGTCGGCCGGCTGGGTAAACTCATATGGTGGGGGTCGGGCTGAGCCCAGGTGGACTGTATTCTGGCGGGGTCTGGTTGGGCTTGATGCCCCTTGACTTCATGTATAAGATTAACTGATCCGGGATCTCAGCCAGGACGTCCTTGGCAAGCCGTGCCATGCTGAGGACATGGTTTCCTGTCCTGTCCATATAGTCTCTGAACGGTACAAACTGCAGGAACAGACACAATGCAAAAAATGGTTACCTAAAGGAGTTTATTTATTCCCTGAATCACTGTCATATTTGCAGACTACACTAAAATTTCCAATGTAAACAATGTAACTAAACCCTGTTGTCTTACAGAAATACTTTGCGATCTTTTATTATTTATAGGTTGAACACAGTGTCTTGTTTGTAAGACTGAGATATTTTTTTATGTGTGATGTTGCAATGTTCTCTAAATCTGAGATGCCTGTAAATGTAGGTCACTCAAACTTATTCCTTCAACTTCTTCAGACAGTTATAGTACTTTGACACTACACAGACAAACACACTCCCTAATTTTAAGAGTTCACACTTAGCTGATGATTGAAAATAAAGTGTGTTTGGCATGCTGTCCCGGGAGAAAGCCCTGAGCTCACAAGATCCTCGAGGCCATTTCTCCCTCCCGTTTTAAGGGCAAGAGGGGAGTTTGAGCTCAGTTAGGTCTCGAGAACTCCCCTGGTTTATTTAGGGTCTAAGACAGATTACAGGAATTGCTATGGAGAGATGAACTGCAGACTAAGGATGCATTTACGCTGCAGATCTTGATGGTCAATTCCGATTTTGTGACTGTATTCGATATTTTTGATGACCGGTTTATATCATTTTTTAAACTAGTATCCGATTATCTGCATTTACACAGCACACGGCAAAGGCACAATGACCAGGGAAAAAAGAGCGGGCGCTGACTGACAGCTAATAATAAAGATCGCCCTTTTCTCCGTTCCTGTATTTAATCCGTTTGCAGGGACAGAAAAGTTCTCATTTGGCCATCTTCTTTTAATCTAGGTCTTTTTTTAAACCAGTAGGCATTTTAATGTCATGTCCATGATGTGATTTTTGCATGCGATGTATGCAATGTTATTTTTATTAGTTTATATCGTTTACCCAGTGGATATTGCGCTCTCTCTCGTTAACATCCTTAATACTTGTACTACATGACAATATAAAAACTTTTTAGTCCTCGTGTATGAGATTTAGGCCCAGTTTCACAAACCAGGCTTAGCTTAATCCAGGACTAGACCTTAGTTAAATTAGGCTATTTAAGCCACATTTATAAAAATGGCCTTAGAAAAATACATTACTGGTGTGCATCGGAGACAAAAAATGACACTGCCATATTTTAAGACATCTCACTCTAAGTTATTTTCAGTTGAGAGAGCTCAAACATGCAATTTAATCCAAGACTAGCCTTAAACCTTGTTTGTGAAACCGGAGGTTAGTGTATGAAGTCGCAAAAAGCGCCTGACATGACGTCATTCTCTACGTTTTTTAATGATGCGCAACTCACATTGACAGGTGAAAATCCGATCTATCTGCTTACGCTGCAGACATGAAGACACAGATCCAATTCATATCGGATAAATTTCCACATATGAACAAGGCCTGAATCTTATTTGAGTTTTCCTGTTTACACATATATGGGCCATATCCGATCTGTGCCGCATGGGAGGAAAAAATCAGAATTGAGTCACTTGAATCATGCAGTGTAAATGCAGCCTAATAGGCATAGGTAGGAGCCTGATGTAGAGCTCATCTATAGTGCCAATTTGGTTTAGTCCATTCACTTAAGTCGCATGACTTTAGACTGTGGAAAGAAACCGGGGAACCCGGAGGAAACCCACGCGAGCATGGGGAGAACATGTAAATTCCACACAGAAACATCAACTGGCCTAGTACTTGAACCAGTGACGTTCTTGCTGTGAGGCAACAGTGCTAACCACTGAGCTACCATGCTGCCCTATTTAGGAAAAGGGAGGAGGAGGAGGGGTGGAAGGGGGTATTCTTCTTATAGGGAAGAAACTCTGGTTATTTATAGTGTGTTAGGATTCATCTGATTGGTAAATCATGTGTTAGCTAATGCGGGACCAGCAATAGTCAATCATAAGCATGTGATCCTCTCTAAATTAGTTTATAAATAAACTGCACTTAATCACTGATTTAAAAAAATGATGTAACCAAATGTGACTCACTGGCTTAGATTTACGGTCACACTTTACATTAAAGTTTCATTAGTTAATGTTAGTTCATGTATTCACTAACATGAACTAATAACGAACAATACTAGTACAGCATTTATTTATGATAGTTGAAGATTTACTAATGCTTTAATAAAATTGAAATTTATGCTTGTCAACATTAGTTAATGCACAGTACGTTAACAAGAACTAACATTGAACAACTGTATTTTCAGTAACTAATGTTAATTAGCATTGATAAATATTGTAATGAATGTATTGTTCATTGCTAGTTCATGTTAATAAATGCATTAATTAACATTAATTAATACAACCTTATTGTAAAGTGTTACCAGATTTACTCACGATTCATTCCTGAATGAATCAATGCTTTCAAACAAATTGGTCAAGTGAATGATTTAGTCACTCACTCAGTGTTTCATTCTTAAACCCCTATGTTTTTAACAAGTCAGTTAACACTAGAACTACCCATTTTGACTGTTTATAAATTTTGGATTTTAATAACTTTTTTTAAAGTGAGGTACACTTTTTCTGGGCAGTCTAGTAAGTCTTATACAAAATAAGCTGCATAACAAAAAAGATCACATTTTTGAAATAGTGAATTCATATAATATTATGAAAGACATTCAATTCTAAAATCTCAATAGAAGCGCTGAGTGAAAATAAGATGTAAAAAAAATCAATTCCATACAGATTATTTGTTAAATTTACTCAATTTATTGAAGGTAAGTGATTGCAAACAATTTAATGGGCTAAATTTAAACAAACAAATTAAGTTGAACATTAATAAAGTAAATTAGTTTGTTTAAATTCAGCCGATATAATCTATTTGCAATCAGTTACCTTAAAAAAAAAGAAATAGTAAATCCAACGAACCATTTTTATAGTAGTTCTAGAATTTTGGTAGTTCCAGTCTTAAGTGAATGATTCAATGACTCACTTGTGGTTACATGGTTTATTCTAATGCCCGTCAAATATATATATATATATATAAAAACAAACGCGCAAAAGAAATTGTGAACTCATTATTAACATTTTATTGCTTCTCTCTTGTATTTGATTATCAGTCATTGTCCAGCACATTTTTAAACAAGCATGTCTCCTCGGTTATCACAAACAAACAAAAGCAAAGCAAATATAAAAGTTTAAAACTCCCCAAGCTAGAAAATCTAGTCAACAAAGTATACATTTTCTGGACATCATTTTTGGCAATGTAAAAAAGAAATGTACCTGTACAATATCCCGCTCTGCCAGCTTTCCTCTGGAGGATATTCTCACATCATCTCCATCCAGCTCTACCATGGCTAAAAAATGAAATCATGTTATCTACCCTCCAGCCAAAAAAATAAATAAAAAGTCAATCTAAAGCCTCCTGCCCCAGCACGACACCAGCATTTACCTCAATGCTGGAACATTATGAAAGGCCAAACACAAATACTAAAAGCAGATGGCGGGACAGGCTAATTACATTGAACAGCTGTGAGATCTGCATGCTGACATCTGCTTATCAGTCCAAAACCCTAAACCTCCCCAATTAGGTGACTTTTCATCCAGAAACTCTGCCTTACATGAGAGCAAACTGTGAAGTTGCGGTAACGCATACAAGTTTTAAACCTCCATTTGGGAACGCTAATATTAGCTTTCATTTAGTGGAGCTGAACTGGAAACTTTTAGGAAGATGCTGAGTGCCGTATAAACAAGCAATAAAGGTTTACGCGGTACATTTTCATTTTATGTTTGCAGATAATAAAATATAATAAAAAGAGTGAATGAAGAGAAGAGAAAATGGAAGATGTTTAAAAGATATAGAGATAATGCCAAATGGGAATTTTTGAAAACGTCTTTACAAAAGTTCTTACCATCAAACTCAGCCTGTCCGACTCCTACAATAATGATGGACATGGGGAGTTTTGCTGCCTGTGGGGAAAAAAGACAGAGAAGATGCATTCTACCTCATGTTAAACAGTTCACATGCTCTTCTGCAATCCTACAATACCTTTTTGACACATTATTCATTTGGCTGTAATTACGGCCTGATATGTTTGATTGTTAGTCTGAGAATATGCATGAATTTGAGCTTACACATATTTTTAAAAAAAATTATCAATGCATAAATCAAATCCAGGTGACATACTATTAGAAAAGTACATTTCTGACCCAAGCACCAGTATGAGCACTTTTATGACAATTTTACATTTTCTACCAATAATAAAAAATATTTGCTGTAATGTAATGATAGATGTGACTCTGAACCACAAAATCCTGAGTGTATTTTTTTTATTGACATTTTACATTATGCTAAAGCTGAACAAATACACTACTGCCTATTCAAGTTTTAGGAACAACAAATAATAACTTGACTTCTAGTAGATCATTTGGTATCAGAAGTGGCTTATATGAAAGGCAAAGGCCCCTAGATTACGCTTATTTAACCAAAATAAAACATGATCATCCCTTGACTTTTCATTATTTAATTAGGACAGCAAGGTCTGACTTTGCTTAGACAAAAGTCTTGTCACTTAACAGAAATAATGTACAGTATAGACAATAAAGTCATGGTGCAGTGGAAAAAGAATTGATATTGTGTCTGACTCATGAGCTTGCACGACTGCATCCATACATCTCTACAATGATTTAAATAACTTATTAATAAAGGCATTTGGAATGGCAAAGAAAGCGTTTTTGCAGGACTCCCAGAGTTCATCAAGATCCTTTGGATTCATCTTCAATGCCTCCTTCTTCATCTTACCCCAGACATACTCAATAATGTTCATGTCTGGTGACTGAGCTTTCCAATCCTGGAGCTCCTCTTTCATGTGGAGGCTGAAGTATGAGAAGGAGCCCTATCCTGCTGAAGAATTTGTCCTCTCCTGTGGTTTGTAATGTAATGGGCAGCACAAATGTCTTGATACTTCAGGCTGTTGATGTTGCCATCCACTCTGCAGATCTCTCACACACCCCTGTGCTGAATGTAACCCTAAACCTGGATTTTTCCTTCACCAAACTCGACTGATTTCTGTGAGAATCTTGGGTCTATGCGGGTTACAATAAGCCTTCTGCAGTATTTGTGATGATTGGGATGCAGTTCAACAGATGATTTATTTAGAAAAATTTACCTTCTGCCACTTTTCCAACTGAAAGTGAAGTTATTATTTGTTGCTCTTACAACTAGGATCAACGACAAGACCTTTGTCAGATAGTGTAAGCTTTGATGTATGGTTTGTTAGGATGGACAGTATTTGGTCAAGATACAACTATTTTAAAATCTGGAATCTGGGGTTTCAAAAAACTCTAGATATTGAGAAAACAACATTTAATGTTGTCCAATAAATAATTCTTAGCTATTTATATTACTAATCAATCCTTCAAAGTTACAAAATATTTTTATATTCTAATGATTTTTGGCATAAAATAAAAATCAATAATTTAAACCAATAAATGTGTATACCTGTAAAACATAAGACTTGTTGTCCAGGGTCATATATTTAAATGTTAAAGTATTCATGCACCATAAATAAAGGTGTGATATGCAATAGATGGTAGAATTGTTAATACCGCCATTAATAACATTTTTGCAATTTTACCATTTGATATGTAATATTCATCATGCAATATAAAAGCATTTATACATCCCAATATCATGATCATATTGGTGCTTTACATTCATAAGATTTTAACATAAATCACGAAAACCTAAAAGTATTTTCTTGATGCAATATACATTTCTTAGTTTTTCTATTTTTGGAATCAAATGTGTCTTTTGTGTTTTACAAAACTTTGAATGGTTTTACACCCTTAACAGCGTTTATGTAGCAGCAGAAAATGAATGCTTTATTTTAGAACGTGTTGAGCCGGTCAGATCTGAACGAGCGACGGGGCTTCGATTGTGATGCTTAGAAAAGAATATTTTGACACTGTGCGATACTGTGAGGTGAAAGCCATGCATTATTCACTCTCTCCTGGATCAACATTGTCTCTCCTGTTCTGGCTGTCCATATGAAGCCTGACTGACAGCTCAAATCCCCTTTATCAGAGCAGTAAAGAGCCAGTCTGTATTGAGCAAGCTTACCAGTGACAGCGGATAACAAGAAAACCACAGGATATCCACTGAAACAAAACTCACTTTCTCCCCAAAGCCACTTCACAGCGTATTCAATGAAAACTAATTGCACGTAAGACGCATTACACATGATCCTGGTAAAACCAGAGTAAAAGGAGGGAAACACATACAAGGGGAAAGCAGGATTTCTGTAAAATGTAATCTGAGGAGCTGATAATGAAATATACCTTTAATATGTCAGATCTATAATGAGAGAAATATTGGAGGCTCCTGAGGCTTTGAGTTTGGAAAGTGCTCCCAGGGAAAGCCTGTTGAGGGGAATGAATAATTTGAGGAATAAAGCTGGCCGGACACACACTCTCAGTCACACTCATACGTCTGCGAGCCGTAATGGAGTTAGAATTGGAATTTCACCGGGGGCCACACACAAAAACACATCACACAGGATGAAGAAAAAACCACACACACACACACACGTACACACACCAAACAAACAAACCCCAACCTGTGGGGCTTGGAGAGCTAATCAAACCAAATGGGTGATTTAGATCATTAATTACTACAATTCAGAGATCGATTTCTTCAATACCCCTTAAGCTTTATAAGGGAAACTAAAATATGGACTCTTCAAAGTGTGGGAACATTAGGAAATAAAAAGCTCATGCAGAATCAGCTGACTGCTTATCTCAGAATTTCAGACATCAAATAGATTTATTTATATTGATTTTACTCCATGTGTATTTATTTCTGAAATACACAATCACGTTCATATTTAAAGTGTGTGTGTGAACACAAACGGAAGAAATAGTTTTGTGTTCTACAGTTTTGTTTAACACTGTTTGTTTATTATTATTTCATTAAAAACTGAAATAAAAACGTACATTATTATTATTATTATCAATAATAACATTGAATTATAAAAATTCCACAGATTAATAATATTACTGTAATACCGCAATGTTTATTTATTTTGTTACTAAAAATTTTAATTAAATCAAAAATTAAATATAATTTTATTGATCTCTGTCTACAGTTTTTAAAGATTTTAACAGATTTGTGTGTGTTGAGCATCACACCTGTCAGCTTTAGATAATTTTGAGCTTTTATCAGCTAATTTCATCTTTCGAGTTTAAAATAATTTTTGGGGCAGGATCAAAATCAGTGATGTAGAGATGATTTGTCAGTTTCTCATTATTATTCATAGCTGAGTTTACTTATCCTACGAGAAGATCCTTCTTTTTAATTATTCATGAATACATGTGCTTTCCGATGACAGACCTGCTAAGATGTTAGCCCGTGGCCATGCATGGCACGTAGTATTTAGCCATTCATGAAGGGTCGTACGTGTTCGTTTCCATGATCTACAGGGTTTGTTGCATGGCTTTCCACGGGCTACCGATACAGCAAAGCTGTTGGTTTGCAGCAAGCATTTTTGTCGGGAGAGCTGTACGAGAATCGGAGAATAGCGGATTTTGTCTTTTATCAGTTGACTTTGTTACCATTCATACACATCACGCTTGGATGCTGCTGTGTTCGCCTATGTTTAAAATAATACAGATTACCGGCAGAGCTAATGGTAGAAATAGACATGGCAAGAGTCCTGCTGTACTGCTATACACTGTGTCTGCATTCAGACCCGGGGATTCGAGAAGTCCTCCTCATTTATAGTGTTTATATAAACATGATTATCTTTATAATGATATAACAAATTGTGATTTTGTTTAGGATATATATTATATGAAATTACAAATAACCTATCATATATGTAGCAGGGCATTACATTACTTAATGTTTATTTCTTTGCATTTTAACTTTGTAAACTATAAAATCATGGGTTTCATGACCCTTTAATAATAAAAAAATAATTTAAGGAATAAATATTGCTAAGTGTCATTCTAAAACTGTGGACATCAGATTCTATTCCCCAATTTAAGACATGGTTAACTTATCTCATTCAAATATTGCACATAAAAAAAGTCCGGTTTGGAGTTATTGGTAAGTTTGATAAGTTTTACAGTATGGCAATCATTCCTTGATCACATGGAGCAATATAATGCTAATTCATAGCAGCAGTGTAGTGCTTAGTATGTTCATTTCCCCTATTGACTGCCTCTTTGTATTTTCATTGAAACTGTTTATATGCCCTGATTGTTTTGTTTTAATAATAACTTTTATTTTGTTTTTTTTTTATTACCAATTTTTTTGTATTATATTTTATGTTTTTTTTATTAATTGTGTTGTTCGGTAATTATTGAAATTGTGAAACTAATAAAAACGCTTGTTAAAAAACAATAAAATAAATAAAAAATGTAATTACTAAACCAATATTTTTAGCTATTTTTATTTATTTTTTAATATTAAAGCATTTAAAATGCTTTCATTCTGGCAAATAATTACAGGAAAAAATTCAATTATTCTTTTCTGTTGACAACAGATTTGTAAATCATTTTCTTTAAACTGTAAACCAAGTCGCTTTAAGACACTGAAAACACTCTATTCATTGCATTGCAACAGTATAAAGTTCTCAGCCATTGTTAGAAACAATAAAACAAGCCAAGTATCGCTGTTTCATAAACCTGCCAGTGCAGATCGAGTGTTAATTTGTGGTCTTATTGTTAGCTAGTATTGGTCCTGGGCTGCTTTTGTTTTACCCGCCATCCACCCCTGTCCGTGTGCATTGTACAGACAGCTCACTGAGTGCCTGGTGCCAATGGGCAAGGATTACAAACATATATTTATGGGGTTGTAAGTAGGTCAGCATTGGCGGAAAAGCTCACGGGGGACAGAAGCGCTCATGTGTTGAAAGAAATAGAGTCCAAACAAACACATTTCACACACACTTCATGTCTTCACTGCTGTTTCCAGCAGGTCTTTGCTTCTCCAGTTTGTTTACTTTGTCCCTGTTTTTTTCCTCCACCGAATACCTCTCTCATTCTTGAAATAAGTGCAGATTACTGTGAATTATGTGATGTGGCACATTTACAGCTAGCCTATAATAAACTCTGTGAATTACAGTGTTTTCTCCTGTCCTGTTCTCCAGCCTTTATTCTTAGGTTCACTCCGACACACACTCGCATCTGCTGAAGGATTTTACATTTAATAAATGTTTAATACAAGCTTCCTACACATTCCCTGCAAACATGACCCCTACACATGATTATTTCTAGTCATGTTTTTTTTTTAATTACTAAAACATCTACAGATACATTTAGTTGTGAGGCAAAATTGGATTATTGATCTTTCTGTTTATATTTGAATTAAACTGTTCTTGTTTATGCATATTTAATTTTTAATTGTAACTCAAAACTGTTGCTAAGTGAAATGAGAAGAAATATTAAATTTGCAATTTGCAAACAAGTATTAGCCTCTAATGCAGTTTTTCTGGTCAAGCATTTTTTATATTTATTATGTAATGTGATGTAATATATTTTAGTATATACAGATATATGAAAATATATATTACAGTCAATATATATAGTGACGGTACACAGCCATATTGCACTGCTACAAATGTGATATTGCATTTATACAACAGTTTGACAACACAATCATGTATATAAAGAAGAAAATCAAACACTGAGAGTCGCAAAAATACTTTTGTATGAGGAACTACTTTCTTCCGCCATTCCTTCACATCTGCAGCTGACGTCAGAACAGCAGAAACCGTTGTTACTTCACAAACATCACTTTAGAGCTAGTATTTAAGTGATTCTCTAGCGTAATATCTAAAGGGGATTTTTTTGTTCACCTTTTAAGATTATAAGGCTGATTGACATGAAATGTCATCAGTCTACAAAGATTTCCTAGTATTTATCACAATAATAAGTATCACAATAATTAACCCTGAAAAAACCAAAGCAAAGCAAACACTACCAGATTACTATGGATTAAATACAGCACTACAACATACAAAAGAGAGAGATCGACTTAAGCAGGTCGCACACCAGAAGTGCCGCTCGCCGACACGCCGCGCAGCGCCACGCATTCCAGAATTCTAAACATAGGTTTCTATCACGATACACACATCGGCGCCGCAAGTCGGCGGCTGTCCGCGGCGCCCAGCCACGACTCAGGACACTGTTCATATTTCTGCCGCGCCATCTGATTAGTTTCGTTTTAAATAGCATGCAAATGTGCGTGTCTGGTGTGCGATACTTTCAACTGTCATGTGTGCGCATGTGCTCAGCGGCGCATCCGGTGTGTGACGGCCTTTAGACTGTAACTTACCAGTTTTATAACGATATGATCAGCTGTCATTTAAAATGCCCTTGCCTTGCCTTTGCTTTGCTCAATGACAGGCTAATGGCCTAAACAACTACATTTTCTTCTAAAAAAGCCTCAAAAGTACATTATGTGGTCCAACAGCTGCAATATTTGTCAAACTGTAGTGAGTTTATTGATCTGCTGTCACTCTGTGTGATCGGAGTAATACACAAAGTTGAAGAGCCTGTACGAGTGCTAATATTGCAGAATATCCCACGGCTATCAGCCAATCAGAAATATATATATATATATATATATATATCTGATTGGTTGATATATATCTGTATATAGGTCCATAAATATTTGGACGTGGACACAAATCTAACATTTTTGTCTTTATTCAGCAACACAATGGATTTGAAGTAAAACGAACAAGATGTGCTTTAACAGTGCAGTGCAGATGGAGAGTGACCCAAAGCATACTGCAAAAGCAACCAAAATGTTTTTGAGGGGAAAGAAGTGGAATGTTATGCAATGGCCAAGTCAATCACCTGACCTGAATCAGATTGAGCATGCATTTCACTTGCTGAAGACAAAACTGAAGGGAAAATGCCCCAAGAACTAGCAGGAACTAAGGAGAGTTGCAGTGGAGGTCTGGCAGAGCATCAACAGGAATGAAACCCAGCATCTGGTGATGTCTATGCATTCCAGACTTTAGGTTGTGATTGACTGCAAAGGATTTGCTACCAAGTATTAAAAAGTTAAAGTTTGATTTATGATTATTATTCTGTCCCATTACTTTTGGACCCTTAACAAGTGGGAGGCACATATGCAAACTGTTGTAATTCCTACAGCGTTCACCTGATTTGGATGTAAATACACTCAAATTAAAGCAAACAGTCTGCAGTTAAAGCACATTTTGTTTTGTTTCATTTCAAATTGATTGTGTTGGTGTATAGAGCCCAAAACTTTAGAATTGTGTTGATGTCCAAATATTTATAGACGTGTGTGTTTGTGTGTGTGTGTGTGTGTGTGTGTGTGTGTGTGTGTGTGTGTGTGTGTGGTGTGTGTGTGTGTGGTGTGTGTGTGTGTGTGTGTGTGTGTGTGTGTGTGTGTGTGTGTGTGTGCGTGCGTGCGTGCGTGCGTGCGTGCGTGTGTGTGCATAGTTGATTATTAATGTTGATTGTTTATATAATTTTTTTAATAAATAAATTAATTAATGTATTTATTTATTTAATGTTTGTTCTACTAAAAAAACAAGACCACTTGTTTACTTTCAAATACAAAAATCTTCCATGATCCACATTAAATTAGACACCACAATAACAACAAAAAGAGTGACCTTCCAGTTAACAGAATTAACCAACATTTAACTTTGGCTGCTCTCAGAACAAAATATATAGAGCAGAGAATCAAAGACTGAGAGAGGGCATGAACGAGAAATACTTCAAAGTGCTCGTTTTTGCATAATCTCTTTAAAAAGAGCAACAGTAAAGAGCACAAGAGTGGATTTTTTACAGCAGATTTCAATAAAGAAAAGAAAAACACTTGGGGCACAGGAATGAATCAGGCACATGAAGCGTTCAGTCATGAACTCATACTGAAGTGTTACCATATGAGGGATGAGCATCATGGGTAGAGGCTGCAGAAGAGACAGAGCAGCAGGCAAGATCTTAAAAGGAAGGTGTGGCTGTTCTAATAATGTGACTAAACAGTCGCAAATTCCCTTTAAATCCAGTCTGCTGGGTAACAGTATCAGCGCTGACAGACGAATCCCATTAGGTGTGAAGAAGACCTCGGAAAGACCCAAAACACACCTGAACTCTTCTTAGGCTTTGCCTGGAGGCGCTTGTGATGCAATGCTGCACCACAGTATGATGATACAAACCGTTTTTGAGGCCAGAAAGAGAACGATAACTCACATTGACGATGGCTTCTTTAGTCTGAGCCATATCTGAAATCACACCGTCTGTGATGATGAGAAGCACAAAATACTGCGAGCCATCTTGAACCGCTGCCGCATACCTGTAAACACACACACATACACACATAGTCAACTTTTCATATTATCAAACATTATTAGTAGAAAACATTATGATCCAAATCACCCAAATGAATCATAAACCAAAAATGAAAACCTTTTCCAGAGGCTTCTAATGATTGTTTGTGTATGGCAAGCTGTTTTAATTTTTAATTGAAAAACATCTCTGTTTTCATGTCGTTTTCAACTAGTATTCATTTTTTGTAGCTACTAGTTTCTTTGCCGTTAAATACTTACACATGTTTATTATCTACTAGTGCTTATTCTATTGGTACTGTTAACTTATCAATAGGTACCAAATAGGTACTAGTACCTATTTATTGTAGATGATATTAATTAGATACTAGTATTAGATACTATTCAGTGCTTCCCACAGGTTTGAAATATACTGTACTTGCAGTGGTAGCCAGATTGAAACACTATAATAGTAATAATAGTTAACTATATGCGACAAACAAAACATAACTAAATTTTTTAACAATAATTTTATTTATTATGACACTGTTATACACTGTTTCTTTTCAAAAAGTTAAAGTAAAAAAGAAAAATTAAAAAAAAAAAGAAATCCACTATTTCTCTTACTTTTATGCTATTCAGGAGCCATGTGCACCCACTGACAGGTAAAATCTGCTTCTCTCTCTTTTTCAAGTTCAAAGCAAACTTGAATGCCAAAGCATTTTTGATACTTATATAAAATAGCCTATGTAATACATTAACATCATACAATTCATAAAATAATCAGCAAATGATAAATAAATGACAGAAAAGGGGAAAAGACAGACAATATCTCTAAAAATAATAATTACAAGATTAAAACATGTAGATTATTTAAATAAGTCAAATGTGTTTATTAACCATTTTCAATGGTGTACATATATTTTGCAGCCAGTTTAGACCAGATGCTAAAATGCTAACGATTAATGACAGCTTTAGAAAGCGAAAGTAAAAGCAGAATCCTGGACATTTTAGATGATTTAAAAACAGGCCAGACAAATATTTTAAGTCCCAAAAGGCGCGTGGATCTGCATAGCATGTATATATGTAGTGTTGTCCCAAATGGAACACAAATGTTTTTTTTTTACTAGGTGGAAATTCAAACCGTTTCCCAGATGACATTTGCTGGTTGTCAAATTAGTAAAATAAATGTCCAAACTGCCAAATAATACCTGCCATAAGTATATCTGCATTCACCATCAGGAGGTGCTATAATCACTCTCGTAGGAGAATTTTACTTTCACAATCCAAAATAAATAAAGTAATCCAACATCAGTGCCCGAAAGCTTCACCCCTTTCACTACGTGAGTAAAGCAGCGGCCATTGAGTGCGTGAAGTGTCTAACGTTCACACTTCATTTTAATGGTGCATCATCTGGGTATTTATAGTGCACTTATACTTTGGCTGCGTCCGAAACCGCATACTTCCATACTATACAGTACGCTAAAATCAGTATGGGAGCCGAGTAGTATGTCTGAATTCATAGAATTCAAAAATCAGTATGCGAGAAGTACCCGGATGACTTACTACTTCAGGCGAAATTCTGAAGCGTGCATCCCATACACGCTATGCTATCCCATGATGCCCCGCGAGAGAATTCATGAATGGAAGTGAAGCGACGCAACTGACGCAGGTAGGTCACGTGACCATGACAAAATGGCAGATGTAGTACGTCCGAATTCCATTCATACTTCTTACATTCATACTGTATAGAACGTACTTTTTTAACGGCCGAGTAGTAGGTTTAAATTCAAATGCAGTACCTACTGAGTAGTAGGCGGTTTCGGACGCAGCCTTTGTGAAGTTTCACAAACTAATTTCGAGAGAAGCACGTGATATGATTGACCGCAGCTGGTCTCTCATCTACAATCATTAGTTAGCCAATCAAATTAATCCAAACTCACTATAAGTAGCCTAGAAAAAATTAGTCCCTCATCTTCGTTTCCGAAGAAACCCCCCATCCACCCCTTCTCCCCCTTTCTTCCTTTACCACGGTGAGCTCTCGAGAACCATCTGATCTTGTACTCCCCTTACAGGCTCTATCGACCAGGCGGGAGCCCTGAGCTCAATTATCTCCGAGCTCAGGGTTCTCTCCCGGGTCAGCATGCCAAACCTGCTAACATTTGTCAAACAATATCTAAGTGTGAACTCTTGAATTAGAGTTTTCAGTGTGAATGCACTACTTACACTATTTATACAGTACTACAAAATAGTGTAGAATAGTGTATAAGTATAAGCATAAGCACATGCACTCTCAGAAATATAAGTATGGGAGCTGTACCTTTTTGAAAAGTACACATTTGTAATCAAAGAGTCCATATTGGTACCTCAAAGGTACATATTAGTACCCAAATGTACCTAAAATGTACCTTTGAGGTACAATTATGGGCCTTTTAGGTACAAATATGTATCTTTGAAAGGATACAGCCCCAGTTACAGCTCACATACCTGTATACAGTAGTATATTTAATGAGTGTACTTAATAAAAAAAATACAAATAGTTACATAAAAATTAACAGGCAACACTTTAGTTTAGGTCACAATTCACGGTATTAACAAACTACTAGCTTAATTGGCTGTTTATTAATAGTTAGTAAGGTAGAAGTTGGGTTTAGGTTTTTTGTATTAGGGATGCAAAATAAGATCCTACTTTATAACTACTGATAAACAGTTAATATCTTGACAATAGGCAGGTAATAAGCCAGTAGTTAATAGCATGAATTGTGACCTAGTGTTACCGATTGACATTTTGTAGATTAAAGGTTAAATTGGCTTGCCGTCATTTGTGTTGTAACATTGCGGATGAATAATAAAAGAATGAGCATCCTCATTGAACACTTAGTATTCAGTGCTGATGCTCATGCATATATATATTTGCTCTGGGACGTCCCTGTGCTATTGACACAGCTCTTCTGCCTTCATCAAAATCCCATAATGCTCTTTGTGATGCAAAACACTTTACAGAAGCTATGAAGGAGATCTGGCCTCTCGGAGGTTCACGTACGGTCACAGCGATAAGAAACAAATCTTTGGTGCTTGTTAAATCATCTAGGCTTGTTGGTTTAGACAATAAGTACAATCAGCGTCACATCAGCAACAGTGTTCATTAGTACAGAAGCCTGGGTCTGACTCGAGAATTAAAAACAGAGCTGTTCTGCAAAACAACTTCTTGTAATTATTATCTCAAAGCGGTTTTGCAAAACTGTGACTGTACAGTACATCTTATAACTACATCTATGACAACTATATACTTCCTCAATTACGACACTGTATTTCACAATTATGACTGCTGCCCGAAGTTATGACTTTTTCAATTACAATGCTAAATCTCATGACTAACTTTGTGCTTCATAGTTGCATTATTATTAAAGGTGAAAACAAATCTCTCAATTATAACTCACAATTTGAGCTGTTTCTTATAATTGAAACAACTACCACATAGTCAAATTTGCAGCTTTCTCAGAACTGCATCTTAATATCTATTCAGACTTTTCCTCTCACACTTCTTTCCTTATTGTGATTTTATTTCTAACAATTGACACTTAATCTTACAATTGCAGCTTTGTATCTCTTAATTGCAACATCATATTTTTCTTACAGTTTAGATTATTGAAAACAGGAACATCAAATATCACAATGGTAGTTTTGTTTTTCACAATTGCAACTTTTTCTGTTGTGAATTTATATTTAATAATAAAATTTATATTTAATTACAGGTTTTGTTTTCGCGAATCCACTAGAGGCCAATGTGTACGCTTCTTCAGGTCTCAAAATTCTCTTGTAAGTGCCATTCACGCCTGCTGTTCTCGCATAAATCCACCAGAGGCCGCTGTCGACTGACTGACCGATCAACTGACCCACCCTCCTCCTTCCCTAAACCAGAAGATCCACAACCAGGAGATCCACAAATTAGTATTTTTTTGTCATTATTACAAATTTTTACAACAAACAAGCACATGTTTTAATATATTCATAACAGCGTTCATGTTTTACCGTCATGCTTAAAAAAAAAAAACGCTAAAAGAAAAAACGCTAAATTTCGCTATCTATAATCCATAATAATAACTCCTGTACAGCAGTCCCACAACATTCTGACACTCGATGACACTCGAATACCCTGTCAGAAAAGTCTAGTGGCTGGGAATGGGCTTTTTACAATGTATGCTATAATGTTAATGTTGTTTTTGGTGTGTTTACATAGATGAATATGGCCACTGTGTAAATGCACAGTATAGTTACGATCTTATTGCCACATTAGACCGTTATGATAACATAATATATGCCTTCAGTGATTACCTAAAGATAAATACACAAAAATAACACAACTGGAATAACTACAGCAGTAGCGATCGTCTGATTTCATATGACGCAAGACATCGTGATGACATATGATGACGTGTGCAGGTGCTGTAGTGCTGTAGTGCTGTCCCATTTCTTAGGGGTAAATTTTGAAGCCCTTCCCCTTCACACTCGGTTTTAAGGGCCAAGGGGAAGGGGTACAAAAATAAAATTGGGACTGGGCCATAGTGTTCGTTTTAAAGACGCCATATGTACTTTAGGCTACAAAATTAGAGATCTCCAGAAATGTATAAAGAGCTACGTTTTCAGAATGAGCCTATGTTGGTTATATCTTACAATTGCAACTTTTTTTTCTTTGAACCGCAACTTTAATTCTTATAATTCTAACAAAATATCTCACAATTGCATTATTTCTCACTACTTTGTATTTGACTAATTCTGACTTTGTTTCTTATAACTGGAAAATTACAATCAATCTGATAATTCTGACTTCAGTTGTACGTTTTCTTCTCAGTTATGGAGTTATATTTCACAATTGTGAATTTTTCAATACAATAACAATTGGAACATTATAGCTTACAATCTGCAACTTTGTCTCTCATAACTACAGGTTTGTTTCTCATAACTGTGAATTTTTATGTCACAACTGTAAATATTATTACAAAAACTAAGTCTTTTTTTTTTCAAACTCAATATTATACTGTATTTTGGATTTACGACTTTGTTTCTCATAATTGCAACATTTTATTATACAATCACGGCTATATTTTTTACCGACACAATTGCACCAACACATCTCACAATTCTCCCAACACATCTATTTTCTCTCATAATTTGAGACATTATGTTTTATATTTTGACTTTATTTCTCATAATTGTATCTCATAACTGCATTTTTGTTCCGCACAGCCATTTTCTCATAAATGTAAAATATTATGATAATTACCTCAAACCTTTTTCCTAGACTTACAATAAATGTTTATGCTTGCTTGAGCAAAGACTATGACTATAAAATGACTCATCATTCTGCTTTTTTGAGTACAGGACATTGTCTCACTACTGTGTCTTCATACTGGTTTACACAGGATGAGTTTTTTTAATGTGCCAGAGTCCTCTATACTGTGTAGATTGCTGCATTTGTCTTACCTCGCTACATGGTTGATGACAGGAGCAAAATTGGTGGGTCCATAAAGCTGGACAGTCTTCAGGCTCTCGTGATAGGCCTCTAGGATTCCCTCCATCCCGTTGCAATATGGGTTATCAACATTGCCATTCTTCAAAGAAAACATCACAAATCAATTAACAGTATGCCAATACTATCAAGGCCATAACAGTAGATTAGGTTTGCCATTATTAAGGGAAGTACTACATTACAGTGCTCAGCATATATAATAAGTACACCCCTCACAAATCTTTTAAATTCATATTTTTAATAGGAAGCTATACAATATTATATTTGGGCATATACATAAGATTAGTCAGTACTGAATCCAAATTCTAGAGCTTATCTAACAATATAACTTACTGTCCAAAAACTAGTTCACCCAAATTTATGTTATAAAAAAAGAGGAAAAATCAAGAGAAGCAAAAAAAAAATGTAAAAAATGTTGTTGAAATTTTGTAGGTTGTAATTTTTTTTGCAATTCTTTGCTTGAATTTAAATGTATTATCTTTCAATTTCTAAATATGTTTGGTGACTAAAATATTATTTTAATAAATATATCTATAATAATAAATCAGTTTTGTTCAAATGCACCAAAATACATTGCCTATATTCACTGAGAAATAAATAAAATGTACTCAAATATGCTGAGCACTGTACATATATACATATATATACAATTACATACGGTATAGGGTATTTGTTGTTGTTTTTTTAGTGCATCTATGCACTGGAATGTGAGATAAATCAGTGAATTGATTTGCCATGGTGCATTTTAAGGACATAAAAAGGCATTAACCAAAAAAATGGTTCGTTCACAGTTCCTTTCTGCACACTCAAAACCTTCCACACTCATTTCCGTCAAATGCACCGTCAAACTTTCTCCACTGTTGCGCCTCTAGGGATCTCAGTATCTGTTTCAGTATTTTAAGATTCATCATTAGATAATTATTCATGCTCTAAGGACAGTCATATCCGAAGAATTGGGGAGTGAAGCAGCAAGAATGAAAATGAATCCCAAGTTCCAGCACAAGAGAAGAGAGATAGGAGGAGAAAGAGCGAGCAAAAACTAATTAAGAGACTCAAAATGCTTAACGAGAAGAGGGTTTGGCATACACGCATCGTGACGTTAATGAGCAGGAGTGTCGAGAGGGCCTTATTTACACATTACACATAGACTTAACCAAGCATTACTAATTACAATATCATCCACATACGTGCAAACAACTTTATAAACACTTTAAAACAACATTGCATATAAAAATTCCACTCTGAGGAAAAAGCAACAGTATTCATAAAAAGAACGGCACACATTCAGAAATTGCTGTGGATGTGTGCCGGCTAGCAGTGCAAATCAACATAATCTATCAAATCTAGGAACAGGTACCAGGGGAAATTCATGGGAAACCCGGCCATCGGGAGGAAGTTTGGCTCCAAAGCCCAACGCAGGAAACATCTTATCACTGTCGTAGTCCTGAATGATCTCACCGACGGCCTTTAAGGCCATGGCGTACGCGTTCATCTGATATGGATTCATGTAGTGCAGGGAGGTAGACTGAGAAGGATTCCCTAGAAATAAAAAAAGAGAGTTAGACGGATCATAAATTTAGGCAAAATCTGATTCAGATCTGCATGGACTTCAAACAGTGAGAAAAAAAATCCTTACCATTGGACGCAGTGAAATCAATGGCCACTGTGAAATGGATCTGAAGCCTAGTAGAGGGGAAAAAAGTGAGAAGGTAAGAATATCAAATCAAAGCATTTCACATTTTCACACATTACAGATGTGAGAAGCTGACGGCGAGGCTCAACAAAGGTGACAGATCCTGATTCACCCCAAACTGTGGCTTCAAAACACTTGAATGTTTCCACTCCTGCTGTTCGAGAGCTTGGTGTAATTACCATCTCCAGCCCCGCATTGTGCTGCTTCTCTTTCACCTGACAGGCAGACAGAAAACCTCCTGCTCGGCAGCCAGACGCTCCTCACTATCAGCTCTGCCAACATCTGTGAAAACCCAATTCTTTTCCCTCGCTTTTTTTAATTGGAGCAACAGTGAAACTACTCGCGGAACAGCAGTCGAGAAGGCACACGAAACCACAGAACATCACAGGTATTCTCACAAGTCTGCTCCTCTATTGAAATCAGTTGGAACTCCAGCTTAGTGCTGGATTGCAGATGCTTGTCCTGTGGAGAGACTGGTTGGAGGACAGAGCATTCAGCACACAAAGTGTGGAGCCAGTAATCAAACAGTGATTTTGATTCTGCAGAGTTCAGTGGGCATCAGAGAGCAGTGTTTGGAGGAGGGTGGGGTGGTGGAGTTTGTGTTTTTTTTTTAAAGATCTTCAAAGTTATGCAAAGAACTTCCGCTATAATATGTTCAACATGTGTTATAATGTTCTCAAATACTCTCAGTAGGGTTAAGTTCTGGACTCTGAGGTGGCCAATCCGAATGTAAAAAATAATGTCTTGTGCTCCCCAAACCACTCTTTCACAATTTGAGCCTGCTGAATCCTGGCATTGTCATCTTAGAATATGCCCTTGCAATTAGGAAAGAAAGAATCCATTGATGGAATAACCTTGTCATTCATTATATTTTGGTACTGACTAACCTTATTATTCTACCCAGACTCATTCTGAAAACATACCACTATATACATTTCTGGATAGTGCTAAATATGTCCCAGGAGCTACGCTTTTTTGCAGTTTTTGTTTTCGGGAATCCACCAGTGGCCGCTGTGTATGCTTTTTCAGATCTCAAATTTCTCTCGCGAGTGCAATCCGCACCTGTCTTTCTCGAGTTAATCCATCATAGGCTGCTGTCGACTGACTGACTGACTGATTGACTGACTGACTGACTGACTGACTGACTGACCAATTGACTGATCTACCCTCCTCCTTCCATAAACCCAACCAATAGTGTTTTCAAAAGCAATCCAGAAAAAGAAAAGTCCTCACCTGATTTTTACCACGTTTTCAGATTTTACCACATTCTCACCCTGTTATTTACTTGTTACTTGTATTTTTTTTGGCTTCTGTTTTTGTCTTACCCATTTTCTGCAACCGTTCTTCGCCGGACTTGAACCCCTTCGTCATGATCAATAGTTCTCTGCATCTCGAGTCCACTGACGTACATGGTGAGCAAACGTTAAGGTAGAAAAGGAACGGCATCATACCGCCCTGTAGCGTTCATTTTAAAGACAACATGCAGCAATACATACTTCTGGCTACATAATTTGTGATCTCCAGAAATGAATATAGGACTACGTTTTTAGAATGAGTCTGTGTTGTATTATTTTAGCGTATAACATTGCTGAACATAGACCTAACCTAAACTGCAGCATGCCCAGATCCCAGCACTGCCCCACAGGCTTCTAAAATGCGTGTATCACTTTATCCGCCTTTCTTCTTACCCTGAAGCACCCATCATTCTGGAGTAAATCAGGACTGCGCAGACCACATGACCTTCATTCATTGCTCCAGAGTCCAGAGTCTTTATGCTTTCTAGAAAACTGAAGCCTTTTTTCAATTAGAATTACTGATAAGTGATTTTCTATAGATAAGACTACAAAGCGTTTTAGTCCCGATCTCTTGAATTACCTTGAGTGCATGTTCACTATTAAAACATAGCTGTGAATTCTACTGTTATTTTTATATTATTTGATTTCAGCAGAGATTGATGTGATTCAATATTTTTTTCTGACCACTTTTCTTCAAATATGATGGTCCCCCACTATCCTTCCAGTTTTTAATAATAATAATAATAATGCATTGCACACTTCTTAATGCAATTTTAGTAGTTTCAGAAATCTCCTTAGATGTTTGTTTGCTTGATGCATGCCAGTAATTTGACTGTTCTGAAACAGATCACATGATGGGACCATGCAGTAACTATCCAATCAGGCGCATTGCTATTTGCTTTTACCTATTTGGTGACTTATTTTATCGCAAATTGAATGCAACGGAATTTGGCAAGTAGGGTGAAAAGTGGATTTTTTTCTGTTTCAATTTATTTAAACTTGAAGTAAAATTTTTGGATATTGCCAGCACAAAATAAAGTTCATATTCCTGCAGGGTTAATATTATTACTAAAAAACAAGCTAAATTCAAAATACAAGTAAAGTAAAACACCAGTAAAACATAGGAAAATCCTTCATATTAATATAGTGACTCATGTCTTATTTGTCTGTTTATTTAGAGTGTAGATCTCAGTTTTTGTCTAGTTTATTAAGTATTATTTGCTGCTACTGTATATATAAGCTGCTTTGGTACAATATCCATTATTAAACATTATAAAAATGTACAAATATACAGAAATTACAGAACACGTTCTGATACTAGCATTTCTAAATGTTTACTGTATGCTAACTGTATTAAAAAACACATTTTGTTTAGTTTGCTATTATTTTTTGCATTCTATCATTTTCAGCTCTAAATGGAAGCCCTGAGCCCACAGAAAAACAAAAGGCGCATCTGAACACCTGCAGAAGTGATTATACGCTAGCAAACAACCTTTTCTGCAGTTGATTGGAGTACAGCACTTGTACAGATCACCTCTGAAGAGCTCAAAATATCATAATGACATCTAATGTCTGAATCTCAATGGCTCTCCCATTTCAGCATGAACTCTGCATGAGTCTGCTGTGCAAATGAGAAGCGAGGATGCCAGCGAGTGATGTCGCAAAACATGGAGTAGGAGGTCAGTGAATATTTATGAAACCTTTCCGTGCAGACAAAGATATCATGATTATCTTGGAAAAAAAAAACACAAAAACCCAAACGGGGATGTTTCTACATTCAAATGAAGGACATTCACGCACAATCCCTGCGGCGAGATGTTTTCCTATAAACTGATTCATCTGCAGAGACCAATCTACTCATGTACATTCACATGTATAACCACACGCCTGTTAATGAGTGATTCTGGCCAAGTCATCTTCATTGGTGACACAAGAGTATTGTGTTTATGTTAAGACATTGGATGAAGACCAAAAAACTGCATCCTTCTTTACCAGCCATTTTGGTTTTATATTTACCTCAGCACAACATAGTAAAGGCAGGGGAAGCAGCACAATAGTGATTAACAAGCTTTGTTTATGCTCCTTTATCTTCATTCCTTTTTTTTTTTTTGTCCATCCCGAGTTTTCTTTTTCTTTGATTATCACTGATGTCTCCAGGCACATAGTCTGGGCTGGTGCATTAATCTGCATTATAGCAGAGACCTCAACAGCTTCTTTGGTGGAGACGAGGAACCTCCGAGAGCTTTTGGACCGGAGCTGTTATATGAACAACATTTATCTTAATGCTGGAATTCTGAATGTCATCTATAGGAGTGGGGGAAAACTGCTGGAATAGAATGATATAGAATGATAGGATTGAGACTGCCACTTTAGAAACAGTGCAGTCCAATGAATGCAAAATGACTATTTTCTTAATAAAAATATCTCTCAATATACTAATGTGCAACCGGATCCAACGACACACATCTCTGCAATGCGGTAGTTTAAGAACTCCTTGCTGTATGGTTATGAATGTCTTGTTGTGTCTTTCTAAAGCTAGATTCCCCTTGTGAGTTTGACAGTGGAGTCTGATGCATTCAAGAGACCTCTAAAGATGTAATCACCTACACAAAAACACTTCACTCAGATCTGAACAAAATAAGAGGTTAAAATATAGCTGCAAGTAACAATAAAGGGGCCAATCAGGCAGAAAGAACAGGCATGGCAGCAAGCATAATAGAAACCGGAAAAGCCAACAAAGTAGAGATTTTAGGAAATTATTTAGGAGAGCAAAATGGTTAAAAGCCCATATATTCAATAAGCAGTCTCGAGGCAGAATGAGCAGCAAGCCAAGTCAAGCATTGACTAGCTGAATGCATTTTAAGATTATTTTTCTTAAATATTCAAATGTAAATAATACAAATCTTTGCAGAAATACAAGCTCATATGCTTTTTTGAACTGTTCAAATATATTTCATTGTTGGGTTATTCAAAAAAGATTTAGATTATCAATGTATTACTTTTTGTCAGTAGGGTCTGAAGAATGATATGAGCAAATTTGGTGAAATTCAGACAAATGGTCCAGGAGGAGTTTCAAATAGTATATTTTCGATATTAATATTAATCAGGCAATTATCTGGTATCTAATTGGTATTTATGTTGGTATGTGGTATAGATATTTGGTAATTATACTTAATTGGTATCTACATGTATGTTCTAAGTATGACCCAATGAACACGTCAATATAACAATTCAATAGATCAATTTATTCAAAGGTTATTGTCAACCTTTAACTACAAGGTGCCCTGAAAGTATTTGAATATAAGATGTGTGTCAAATATGTATATTGAGTTTGTTAATAATAAATCAATGTATAAAATATAGCCTTTTTTGGCAAAAAAAAAAAAAAAAAAGTAAAAAGGCAGACACCCAAAATGTCAAATACAGGAAAATTGGGTATTGTTTGACTTGGCATGATGCACTGAATGTACTATTAGAGGTAGACATCTCAACCACTAGGTGGGCACTGTGCCAAATCTGCAGGGACATAACACACACTAACTATTTGCTAGAATTGTCTGAAGATGATCTGAGCCAGTTTTGGTGACAATTGGACAAACAGTCTATGATGAATTCAAAAGAACGGGTTGAATAATATCTGGAAAAAAAGCATAATGGGTTGCTGAAACATAATATTTCAGATTCGGATTTTGCATCTTTAAAGATGCATATGTAAGTTTGACACCCAGTGGTTGATCTAGGCATTCCACGCCTGGTTCAAAACACACGCAAGCGCAGGATGCCAGATTGAGGACACCAACAGGAGCGAGCCTGACTATTGAGCCTAAAGGCTGATTTAAACCGTGTTCCAAATAAAAGCAACGGCACACGATAGAAGGAATATTTTCCATATTAAAAGGGGTTTTTGTTCTAACCAACACCTGAAATTTATATTTTAGAAACAGGTTCTATTTCTTGTAGCTGAACAACAGGACAAACTGACAATGATCACCTCAGGTACACCTCATGTTCTTTATTTAGTGTTAAATGCTAATAATGTGAGTTCGAATGACATTTTACATGACATTTTTTGCCATACTATTGAAAGCAGCAGCAGATAGTTCACCTCAGATCTTGAAAATAAAATAAATTGTTTGAAACTGAACTGATTCAGCATGTACATTTAATAATGTTAAAGAGGTTAAATATGTATTAATTAGATTTTAAACATTACCATTTGGTTAAAGTGCAGTAAGTGCACTATTCTGTGCTTCTGTTTGGCTGTATTTAAATTTCTGTCGTGTTTCGCCTGGTGCAAGCAGGCAAATTGATTATCACTGCGTATCTCGACACGTGTTGTTAGGACACGTGGTTACAATGTAACCTGCTCACCTAATGTTTACACTCATAATATTTATATTATTTGCTAATTAATAACCACCTCATGTGGAACTCTGAATCTGCGTCTCATTTAGGAGTCTGCTACTGTCCACCGGAGGTCGCATTTCGTCTCAGAAGCATGTTTTCCAACAAGGAAACCCAGGGTGTTGAAATGTAATTGGCTCAACTGGCTTTGGGGGGTTAAAAAACCAAAACAAAGACCGACATTCTGGCATGTAATGCAGAATATCTGACTTCAGCATTGTTTTTCAGATAAACAAGAATGTTCACTTAGCATGTTTCTTAAACATCTGCAAACATGTTATGGTATTTTTGCTTTAGAAGAGTCAAAAACTTACAGCATCTTTAAGTTGATGTCATGATTACTGATATTGACTAAATCCTTGTAAATGTAAATTATGCGTATTTTCCTGAATCATAGAAAAAAACAGTCCAGTGACCCCTAGACATCAGACAAATGAAAATACAAAAATGTCCATTAATTGTTTTAATACATAAAAAATACATTGACCAAAAGAAAAAAGTATATATATTCAATTTCAAGTATTCTGCACTTATCAAAAAAGTATTTTGCTGTAGAAGAAGAAATAACTCTCTACCTAAACCTACTGAGCATAATGTCAATGATAATATCAAGTCTATAAGGAAATTCTTCCCGCAGTTCAATCTTTTCAATAACATGATTAAACATTTAATAAGGTCCTTGGAAAAGGTTTTAAATTTTGCATTAACTCTGAGAGCTGCCTTTATGACCTGCGGTATAATTAACACCTCTCTCAAGACTGGATTGTTTCACTCATTTACAGCAGTAAAAGAGAATTCATCTCACTCTCTGAACCACTACACTGCGATTTAAGAGCGAACAGGGTTATATATAGTCCTCTTTGTAAAGAGGAAACTGAATGAAACGTGCAGCAATGGGAAATCCATACAAAGGTCTGCTTTCAGCATCAATATTAAAGGTCAGAGTCTGATGGAGAAAAATAACAAAGGTGAAAAGCTGACAGAAAGCAGTTTGAGCGTGGACAGAGTGATCTGACTCAGTGTGAATGGGACGTGATATGGATTACTCCAGTGTGAAAGGTCAGACACGTCTTTCGGATAGTCACAGATCATGGACGGTTTACACTCCCGCTCTCTTTCTGACTCGCCACTCTCTTTATTTTTAAGCTAGCTACTGACATGTTTTTTTATCTTACAGAGACGAGCAAATAAGAAATAAGATATCTAAATAAGATACGAAAGTTCAGGGTTTCATTTTGAAAGAATTGAACTGAATACTCTTATTCAGCAAAGACCCGTCAAACTGATCAAAAGTGACAGTAAAGATATTTATGTTTTAGGATATTTGCTGTCGGCGATGCAGTGGCGCAGTAGATAGTGCTGTGGCCTCACAGCAAGAAGGTCGCTGGTTCGAGCCTCGACTGGGTCAGTTGGCGTTTCCGTGTGCAGTTTGCATGTTCTGCCCGCATTCGCGTGGGTTTCCTCCGGGTGCTCCGGTTTGCCCCACAGTCCAAAGACATGCAGTACAGGTGAATTGGGTAAGCTAAATTGTCCGTAGTGTATGTGTGTGAATGAGTGTGTATGGATGTTTCCCAGAGATTGGGTTGCGGCTGGAAGGGTATCTGCTGCGTAAAACATGTGCTGGATAAGTTGGGGGTTCATTCCGCTGCGGCGACCCCGGATTAATAAAGGGACTAAGCTGAAAAGAAAATGAATGAATATTTGCTGCCATGGTGCTTTTTTAACTTTCTTTATTAATGGATCCTTTAAGAATTTACCTATGTTTCCTGAAATGTTAAACATTTTAGTTTTCAACACTGATAATAATGTGAAAATCTTTCAAGCATATAAGGATTTCAAACGAATGATGATGCTAAAAGTTCAGCTTTAGCATCACAGGAATAAATAGCAAGTATTCAAATATAAAACCATTTTAAATTTCAGTGATATTTCACAATATTGCTGTTCATTTATATTTTGTCAGAACAAGACTTTTAAAAACTTTTAAAAAAATCTTAGCATTTAGTGTGTGGAAAATATTACATTCATTCATTTATTTTCCTCCGAGTTCAGACTGCATGATTTTAGCCCTGATTTTGAGAAATCATGGACAAATGCCTGAAATCAGAGGCAAATCGATGCTCATTCACGTGAGTAACGATCACAGTGTGAAACTATAAAAGACGTGATCTGAGAGAATCGCTGATGAGACACCGACACCCGTAAGATATCTGGCATGCTAAATATCTTGACCTGTCAATTCAAATCATGGCGTGTGAAATGTGTTCTGATTAAAAATAACAACAGCGATCATCTACAGCCAATGAGAGAGCAGCATCCACTAGTATGGGTCTCTGCAGGCCTGCGGGAGGATGGGGGAGAAGTTAAAAGTGCTCATTTTCAGTTTATTTGGACCCAAGAAATGGATGAAAAAGTAGTGTAAATTTGGCAGGAGCAGACGTGTCATCTGAGCAATATCACAACTGGGTCAAAAAAGAAAAATAAGTTGAGGAGAAATTGCTAATTCCCTTCAAAGCCAGGTGAGCAAAATAAGTAGATTTTCTACCCCACTAAAGGCTTCTTTCTCAATATGTAGTTAATAACAAAAGATATACTACGTGACCTCATGTTGTTTAAGTGCCACTTCTCGCATGTATTTGGTTGTGAGACCTAGCTTGGACAAAGTTGTCAATGATTCTTCCTTATAAAGTCATGCAGTGTGAAATCCCTTGTCGCCGATCCATCTTGCAGTGTAAACAAAGCAGCGATGAAACACTACCCCAGATATTCATGCAGTGTGAAAACATCCGTTTCATGACTACTTTGAAAATCATGCAGTCTGAACTCGGCATTAGTCTCTGATTTATCAGAGGTCGCCACAACGGAATGAAGCGGCAGGAAAATAATATATTATTTTTTTATAAAAACAACAACAATGACATTATGTAAGCAAACAGTAATTTAAGGAGTTAAAGTCAATTAAATTAATGCAATTTTGGTAGTTATCATCAATACTAATACCGGTTTTAGGAAATCTATGTTACTTAAAGTGAAAATTTTTTTTTTTTTTTTAAAGTTTATGTCCTGTATAGACCTACATTATGTGCAAGTTTGGGAGAAAATTGAAAGGTGCATATGTTTAATTCGCTTTTCTTTTATCACACATAAACCATGCTGATTATTCTTCTTCTGTGTTTAAATCAGGACAACAAAACAAAACATCACAACTAAGAGACTGAAATAGGGTTGTAAGTTTAGCGTGTCATACATAAACAGTATGTACTGTATGCTAACTGAGTTTTAGTCCTCTCTTACTATTGGTCCATAAATTAATTCATTGATTTTCTTTTTGGCTTAGTCCCTTTATTAATCAGGGAACTGACAACTATTGGTTTATCTCTTGCTCAAATATAATTTTTTAGTTGTACTTTAACTGTTCAGATCTGACGTGTGTCCTGTGGCTCTGTTTGTTTTGTGGAATATGGGTTTTCTGCAGTGGGACTGCAACAACAACAACAACAGGGTCTGCAATACAGATGTTATCTTACATCATGACATCATATGTTGCTGTTTGGCTGGATTATTACTGTACGTCTTATGAGGCAGTGGCAGAAATGCAGACAGCTGGTACGAGCGGCCTTATTTTGTGCTGCCGTCTTCACCGGCATCAACACTCAGAGAGCTGTGTACACCAGCACCACTAGCAGTATGTTGCTATTTTCTGCTCGACTTGCACTTTGCAACACAAGTGTGTTTCTGTAATGACTTTCAGCATATTTTATACAAACAACATCTGACATGGTTACATTTTTTATAGGGTGAAAATGTGACACTGAAGGCAAAAAAACAGCACTAGATTCGATCAGAGTGGGCAGACTGAAATGAATTTCTATAAATGCAGCTTGAATAGGATTTGTAAAAATCATATTTTATATTTTGATGGCATTCACACATTCACGTTGTTGCTTTTAACTGTTTTCAAAACCTATTAGCAATGTCTGAGCCAGAATGTCAAGATTCTGCCACTTCGGTCTTGTTAATTCTTGTTTTGGTGGCAGAGTCCAGACACTAGTCCTGTCTTTTCTTGTATGTTGTGCTCGGCACGAGTTTTCTCAGTTTGGGAGGGAGGTTTGGGGTGGAAGTGCTCGTAATACCAAAAAAGGGGGGGGAGGTTGACGTCGATCGCGAACTGAGGAGGATGTGTACTCATGACTTGTGTTCTGTTTGTGCTGGTGTTGTTAAAGCACGTGCCCTGGTGTTTACATTGTGGCCGCATGCTTTAGTGTCATGTTTCATGTGAACATGAAGTTATTAAATTCGCTCATTGGCTGTGTGTTCTTGTCTCGTTTTATGTAAGCACATGGCTTGTGTTGTCTCTGTGTCATGTGCTCTCCTGTCCCATTATTAGATTATTCAGTTCACCTGTTTGTTTGTTAATTATTTCTCCTTTATAGTCTCCTCATGTTTGTTGTCCTGTGCCAATTCATCGTCGTTTATCACCTTGTCCTGTCCTGTCATGTCTTCCAGCCCTGATCCCTGCCAGTCTGCACCGTCAAGTTTGTTTGTTCCTTTGTTTTGTTAATGTTTTCCCACTCAGGTTGCTTTTGTTGCCTTTTTTAGTGTTAATAAACCCATTTGGAGTTCCTGCATTTGAGTCCTCGTCTTTTCCTTTCCCGAAACGTGACACCAAAATTGTAACTCTTAACAATGTTTTTCAGTGAATACTTTTTTAAAATGTGGCATTCACAAAACATTTCTCTTTTTTTTTTCAGTGAAGATTTTTTTTTTGCTTAATATTCTTGTGAAAAAACATGACTCAATTGTTTTGATTTAAAGACTATGTTTTTTAAACTTAATATTAATTGACATGAACAATATATTCATTCATTTTCTTTTTGGCTTGGTTCCTTTATTCATCAGGGGTCGCCAAAGCGGAATGAACCGCCAACTTATCCAGCATCTGTTTTACACAGTAGATGCCCTTCCAGCTGCAACCCAATACTGGGAAACACCCATACACTCATGTATTCACACACATACACTACAGCCAATTTAGCTTAGTCAATTCACCTATACTGCATGTCTTTGGATTTGTGGGGGAAAGCAAAGCACCAGGAGGAAACCCACGCAAACACGGGGAGAACATGCAAACTCCACACAGAAATGCCAACTGACCCAGCCAAGGGCTCGAACCAATGACTTTATTGCTGTAATGCGATCGTACTAACCACTGCGCCACCGTGACACCCCATATTATTCATTCATTCATTTTATTTTCGGCTTAGTCCCTTTATTCAGCAGGGGTCGCCCCAGCGGAATGAACTACCAACTTATCCAGCATATGTTTAAGGCAGCGGATGCCCGTCCAGCTGCAACCCAACACTGGGAAACGGCCTAAATTAACAATAGTTAATTATTAATTTCTTTAAATCTCAGTTTTCACTTAATCATCACAACAAACAGACAGCACACAATACTATCTTTAAAAACCAACAATATGAATGGTATCTTAGTGGTCAGTATGATATTTAAACCTTGAAGCTGGACATGCTCTGATGCCTTTCTACCTCCAGACACTGCCTGTCAATACAGCATTGTTCAGCTTCAAGACGCAGCCTTTATGTCAGAGATAACAGACAAAACGGGCCAGAAGTTCATACTTCCTATTGCCATATATATATACTGGATCTCACTGGATCAGAAAACAGTATAAGATCAATGCTTTCCACAACACTGACACCCATGCAGAAGGCCAGCCTTTCATCACAGCAAACTGAAGAGGACCTGGCAACCCCTGAATGCTGATTACAGTAACTATCACAATAACCTGTTTGTTGTTCCAGTTTAGCATTTAAGGGGTTATACCAGGGTCTTGTTTACCGCAGCTCTTTCCCAAAGCTGTTTGATGAGCTGTTTGACGCCATTACTCTGATAACATCCGCATGGCTTCAGCAAAACTTTGACCTTTACATCCGCTGAGAATGTTTACAAAAATTACATGTTATGATGCAGAGATTTGAGAAGCGTTTTAGAAAATCCTAAGCACAATAAATACGTTTCACATTTCTCCCAGCAGCGCGCGCACAGCTGCATGTGTACATCTTTGTGTGTAAAGTACATGAGGGTGACATGATTATGAAATCTGTCTGATGATTAAGTGTCATTTAAATAATTGTGATTATGGAGATTACAGTAGTCAGTTTTAGAGCTTTAATCATTAATTGTCTGTTTTGTTTTGTTTTTTGGCTCTATAACACATTTTTGATGAACAATTGTTAGAAAGTAATTAAAACTTTTTGTAAGTACCTTTAAATATTAATTTATTACATTCAGTATATGACAGAAATAGTCAAAACTGTTGAATTATTATGTTTTTTGTGGAATACCCAGACATTAGTTAATAAATACCTTTATTTATGCTTGTGAATTGCTTTATGAGACCTTGATCATTTTTCAAACAACTTTTAACCTTGAAAAGTTAGAAAAAAGTGACTTTTATTCACATTTTCAATAGTTTAAAGTAATATATTGTCTGGATTGGTGGTGTATATTATGGTGCAATAACCTTATAATAAACTTCCAGTACATTTTCTGTTGTTTTACAAACTTATTTCTCTCTATATTATTTCTTATACATGATATTATTTCTACCTACTAAAATGCCAATAAAAGTCACTTTGTCAAACTGTAGAGTTGAATTTTCAACATCAAAAGTTGACAGAGCAGAGACCAAGCTCCCATAATGCAATTCACACTGTAAATAAATGGATAAAGGAATTGTCTGTAGACCTCAGAGACAGGATCGTCTCGAGGTACAAGGCTGGGGAAGGTTACAGAAAAATTTCTGCTGCTCTGAAAGTTCCAATGAGTTCCAATTTCCTAGAGCTGGCCGGCCATCTAAGCTGAGTGATCAGGGGAGAAGGGCCTTGATCAATGGAGGTGATCAATAACCCGATGGTCACTCTGTTTGAGCTCCAGTGTTCTTCTGTGGAGAGAGGAGAACCTTACAGAAGGACAACTATCTGTGCAGCAATCCACCAATCAGGTCTGTATGGTAGAGTGGCCAGACGGAAGCCACTCCACACCTGGAATATGCCAAAATGCATCTGAAGGACTCTCAGACCATAAGAAACAAAATTCTCTGGTCTGATGAGACTAAAATTGAACTCTTTGGAGTAAATGCCAGGCGTTAGGTTTGGAGAAAACCAGACACCGCTCCTCACCTGGCTAATTCCATCCCTACAGTAAAGCATGGTGGTGACAGCATCATGATGTGAGGATGTTTTTCAGCAGCAGGAACAGGAAGACTAGTCAGGATAGAGGGAAAGATGAATGCAGCAATGTACAGAGACATCCTGAATAAAAACCTGCTTCAGAGTGCTCTTGACCTCAGACTGGGGCGACGGTTCATCTTTCAGCAGGACAATGACCCAAAGCACACCGCCAAAATATTAATGGAGTGGCTTCACAACAACTCTGTAAATGTCCTTGAGTGGCCCAGCCAGAGCCCAGACTTGAATCCTATTGAACATCTCTGGAGATATCTGAAAATGGCTGTACACCATCGCTTCCCATCCAACCTGATAGAGCTTGAGAGTTACTCCAAAGAGGAATGGGCAAAAATTCCCAAAGACAGGTGTGCCAAGCTTGTGGCATCATATTCAAAAAGACTTGAGACTGTAATTGCTGCCAAAGGTGCATCAACAAAGTATTGAGCAAAGGCTGTGAATACTGATGTACATGTGATTTTTCAGGTTTTTTATTTTTAATAAATTTGCAACAATTTCAAAAAACCTTTTTTCACATTGTCATTATGGGGTATAGAGTGTAGAACTTTGAGGAAATAAATGAATTTAATCCATTTTGGAATAAGGTTTAAATAAAAAAATGTGGAAAAAGTGAAGCGCTATGAATACTTTCCGGATGCACTGTATAACGCGTTACCCCGAACAATGTTAATTAACAGATTTTTTTACAGTGCAGTGTTAATGACCATTAAATGGTATATTGAAACTTGAGAAGTATCGGTTTCATTCCTTTTTGTATCCCTTAACTGAATAATCGCGACAGGCTTATAGTGATTGTATGTGTTTTGGTTCATACCCTGCTTTGATGTAGTCCAGGAATGTGTGTTCAGCCTCCACCAAGAAGGAAAGCAGTGTCACCTGGATAATTGAAAGAACAGACGTTTTACAGCACAAACCACATCTGCCATGAAACAATCCATCACAGCATTATGCAAAAAAACATCTTCTCTCAGCTGTCAGCACCACACAGTCTTTTTCATTAGTGTTGTCATTAGACGAACGGATTCGTCCCATGTTGGGAGGAAGGCAGGTGACGGACTATTCATTTGAGTTTTGATTATAATCTCAAAGCCAATTCATGGCAGTCAATGCGGAGAGTCTTTGTGGATCATCAATCACTGTTATCCACCCAGACCTCCAATATTACTTCCTCACTGCTTTTCTTATCAGAGTATGAAACAGAAAGCACTATTCATTCAAGGGATGTGGATCTCAAGATTGTTGAGCAATTCATCTGAATAATATCCAGATGTTCAGAGGTCTTGAAGAACAGATATGAACAAAAATATTTTGTGTTTTAAGAATGAAAATGTTTTTTGATATTTTTTTGTAATCCACTTTTTTATTTGTAAACTAATTTGTTAATTAAAAATTAGACAATAATACAATTTGCTTCAATGAATTGAAATGAAGCTGAAATTAATTACAAAAAATATATATAAACTTACATTTATTTGAGTTTATGACAAATTTAGTTAGTTGTCATATCAACATTTCTTAATGGTTTTAAGATGAAGCATAAAATGAATAAACCACTGATGAAAATAAATAAAAGCATCATAAAAATATAAAAACTTATTTAAATAATTATTAAAAAAACAAATCTAAAAGTAAAAGCTAATTCAAAATATTAATAGATACTTTAACAAAAATATATTAATAAAACAACACTTTACAGCAAAATGATTAGCTTTTTCCGTTGTGTTTAAGTTTTTAAGTGTTAAGAATTAAAATTATTATTAAAGAAAATGTTAAAATAAAATAAAACAATTTCTACTATAATTGTACTAAAAATATATTATTAAAATAAAAAAAAGTTCATGGCAAGATATTTTTTACTCAATATTTCTGTCATGTTTTCCAGTATAAATACCTAAAAAATCTTTAAATAATATATGAAAAGTGAGTTGATCCACGTAAAGTTTATTTCAGAGAAGTCATGGAGGCAATGGTCAGAAACAGGAGTAAATAGGAGCATAAAGGTAATCCAAAAGACATAGTCAAAATACAATCTAATAGTAGGGATGGCTGATGTGAAACTGGTGTTTCGACACAGTGTCGAGATCCCAAAGCGCAAGTGTTTCGAAACACTGGATTGAAGCATGATCCAAAACACCAAGGTCACGTAACTAAGGTGATTCGAATCATGCAGGTCACGTGACTAAGGTGACTCAAAACACCCAGGTCACGTGACTAAAGTGTTTCAAAACACCCAGGTCACGTGACTAAAGTGTTTCAAAACACCCAGGTCACGTGACTGAAGCGATTCAAAGCATCGGTCATTTCAGAAGTGTTTTGAGACCTGGCGAATTTGCATTTGACTGTCAGGGTCAGAAAAAAATCTCTATCTCATGAAGCCTAATGTACTGTGCGTGTACACAAAGTAACTGTGCTGCAAATGGCCCAGCTTCGAATCCCGGCTTGTACAAATACACTGAAATTATGACTTGATGTATTTTAATAATGTTACTTTTTATGACCAAAACAAGACATATTTATTCACAAAGTGTTCATTCGGATGTCAGACCAGTGTTAAAACTAAACACATTAGTAGAACAGAGCATTCACTGCTTCAATTCTACAACGTGGGGTTTAATACCTCAATTTAATATGCATAGCTGTTTCTTTGCTGAAGCTGTTTCAGAGCAATACATAAAAGATGACCACTAGGTGTCACTGTGGAGTCGGGTTTCGAAACATTTCAAAGCTTCGACACATTTGCTTCCACTGTTTGAGTGTTTCATGAAGCCTCGCTTTGCCCACCACTAGCTAATATTAATAGGGTAGGCGGCAAAGAATCAAAAAAAAGAAAGCAAGGTAAAGATCAAAACACGGCACGGCAAACAAGGGAAAACGCTTTGAAATGTTACACAGGGTAAACAAGACTCAGCAACGTGTGTGTGAGGTGAATATAAAGTCCTGGTTATTAGTGAAGATGAGCTACAGCTGTGTCTGTGTGTGAGTGTCCGGATTGTTGTCAGCTGTTGCAGGAGTTGATAGGTGCAAAGAGTTCTGGGAGTTGTAGTTTGTTAGGAATACTGGAAGCAATCTCCATAATCTCCAGGCATAAAACTTAATTCATGTTTTTTTTTACTTCATTTCTACATTTTATTGAATTGAATTAAATTCCATTGAATATATACCTTATCATATGATAAAGATTTTAGAAAACTGAAAAACAAGACAAATCTTTACTTGCCCAATTTTAATTAGAATAGCAAGTTCACCACTCACTGTGCCAGAGTTGATGTATCGTCTCTTTTTGAGTTTCTTTTTAGGATTCACCACCTGAAACACATTTAGAGTCGACATATGATTTACAAGAAGAGTGTGATACGCTTCTCATCAGACCTGTCACTTGTCCAAAATAAAGAAAAGATGAATATCTCTGCTACTGGATCATCTCCAGGCTGACAGTCGCCTTCTGCTCCACTTTACTTTCAAAGACACAACTGATCTAAGTGTTGAGATGCTTGGAGAAATCCAGTTTAGGTCAGTTACACACACAAACTTGGCTAACAGTGTACTGTAGAACCAGGACAGGATGATGTGATTTGTATGGATTGGGGTTTAGCTGATGTGACACCCGCAGCTTCTAGTGTTGTTTGTCCGACTCAATCCCCAGGAAAGCCCAGATGCTTTCAGCACACCGCTGGGACTGTCAAATACACACAAACACCTACTGTATACTGTACACACACACACACACATTTTCAGCATCTCTTCTTCTCCCTTTCGGTTTGCTTTGTAGTTTGTCATACACATTCTCATCGTCTTTCAGCTTTTTCTTGCTCTCTTCCACAAACACCCTAAACAATGTCTCACACTCATTTGCTGCTTCTGTACTTGTTGGCAGACAGTGTGATAATCACAGAACAAATAAGAGAGGACTCCTGATGATATGCATTGCTGAATCACTTTCCTGCAACAAACATTATTATCGCTTATGTGGATGAAAATGAATGTTCTTATATAAATCAGACATTAAAAAAATCTACATTTTTATTACATAAATGATAATAGTAATAATAAGTTCCAATTTTGCCACATCCACAGTTTGATATGCAGTGAAATGCTTATACAACCGCCCATAAGCTATAAAAAAAATAATACCAATGAGAATCTAAATTATGGAATTTAATAAGAAGAAAACACAGAAATGTTTTGATATAGAACTAGAAGTTATAGCTATAGAACATAAAAACAAATCTAAAATATTTAAAACTTTAGATTTAGAGAATATGGCAATAAAAGAAAAGATAGAACAAAATATAAAATATACATTAAAAACGCTTAGCTATACAAACAAACACAACAACATAGAAATCTTTCTAATACAGTGGCTGGTGCATAACGAGAAAAGAGTGTATCCTACAGGTGGTTTGTCATGCTCACTCACCCGCATAGAGCACACTCAGAACGATATATACAGTTGAAACCAGAAGTTTACATACACTCTAAAAAAAGGAACATTACCTTTTTTTTTTTTTTAAACATCTGATGGTAAATCATACTAAACGTTTACTATTTTAGGTCCGTTAGGATTACCTAAATCATTTACATTTGCTAAATGCCAGAATAATGAGAATTTTTTTTTTGAGAATTTATTCATTTCTAGACAGTCAAAAGTTTACATACATTTTCTTGGTATTTTTTAGCTTTGCTTTTAAACTGTGTAACTTTGGTCAAATATTTTGGGTATCCTTCCACAAGCTTCTCACAATAGTTTGCAGGAGTTTTGGCCAATTCCGCCTGACAGAATTGCTGTACCTGAATCAGATTTGTTGGCTGTCTTGCTCGCACAAGCTTTTTCAACTCCGCTTACAAATTTTCTATAGGACTGAGTCAGGGCTTTGCTTTGTGATGGCCACTCCAAAACATTCACTCTGTTTCCTTAAAGCACATTTTAACTAAATTGGCAGTATGTTAAGGGTCATGGTCTGTTTGGAAGACCCATTTGTGGCCAAGTTTTAATTTCCTGGCTGACATCTTGAGATGTTGCTTCAGTATTTCTACATAATGTTCTTTCTTGATGATGCTATCTATGCTGTGAAGTGGACCAGTCCCTCCTGCAGCAAAACAGCCCCACAACATGATGCTGCCGTCCCCATACTTCAAAGTTTGGATGGTGTTCCTAAGCTTGTAAGCTTTCCCCTTTGTCCTCCAAATGTAACAGTGGTCATTATGGTCAAACAGTTCAATCTTAGTTCCATCAGACCACAGGACATGTCTCCAAGAATTATTCTTTTTCCCAGTGTAATTTAGCGAATTGTAATCTGGCTTTTTTGTTGATTCTGGCTTGTTGATTTTCCCATGTTGTCACACAAGGAAGCAGTGTGCTTGAGGTTTTCCTCAAATACAGTTGTGCCTCCAATTAACTCAAATGTTGTCAATTAAATGTTACAAATGTTAGCCAATCAGAAACTTCCAAAACCGTGACACCATCATCTGAGCTTTTTCAGAGGCATAATACTCTTATTGTATGTAAACTTGACTTTCAAGAAAAGTTATAACAATTTCTCAAAAAAATATCTCTCTCATTATTCTGCTATTAAGCATAACAGAAACAAGTTTGATAATCCTAACTTACATAAAAGAGAAAAAGTTTAGTCACATTGACTTTTTTAAATGGTTATGTGCCTTTTATACAGTGTATGTAAACTTTTGGTTTCAACTGTATATGGCATATATGACCATATATGGCAATATATGTGTGCAAATGTGCATGTATGTGCATAAATGTCCATACATGGCCAGTGGGTGATTGAAAAAAGCACCCCCAAAAATGTAATAAAAAAACAAGTTAGATGGCAGAAAATATGTGTTTTTATTCAGAATTATAAATATAAGGGTATATCTTCTACGTATAATTAAAATCATATCTTATTTTTAAATGATAGCAAATTTGTATATTAGAATGATACATTTTTTGCATAAACTGTATTAATAATGCTTATTATTATCTTTAATAATAACTTTATTTTATATATTATATTTTCTATATTATCAGGTGTACTTTTTAATACCTTAAATACATAAAAGTAACCATCCACATATTTAGGTTGGGATTAAATTGAAACTTTCAAGAACTCTTCAGCCAACACTGATTCAATTCCACATCATAAGATTCAAAACCCACAATATTTTTAGAATTTACAACTACCTACTTTATCCAAACATTTCGGCTGATGTGTGGGTGAGTGGATGAGTGTGTGATAGACTGAACTCACCTCGTACACGTTGAACTGACTCTGACCACGAGACAGCTCTCTGTAGCTTGTCGTGAACTCCCCGATAAAATCATGACTGAAAAAATAACAAACACACTCTTACTGTATGTGATCAAAATACAGGATTTTATACAAGTATCTTTTTAAAACCAATAACAATAGAGTGATTTATTTCAAAATGGAAACATGTTATGTGATCTAAAATGGAAATGTGATGTGTTCCAAAACGAAAACATGATGCATTCAAAAAATTTAAACAAGACATGTTTTAAAATGAAAACCTAATTAATGTAACAAAATAAAAAACATGTTGTGTGTTCCAAAATGGAAATGTTACAGTATGTGTTCCAAAATGAAAAGGCGATTAATATAAAAAAAAATTATATCATGTGTTCCAAAATGGAAATGTTACATGTTCCAAAATGTAAACATGAGGTGTTCCAAAATGGAAACATGTTGTGTGTTCCAAAATGGAAATGTTATGTGTTCCAAAATGAAAATGTGATTCATATAAAAAAATTAAAATATGATTTGTTCCAAAATGAAAATATTACATGTTCCAAAATGTAAACATATGAGGTGTTCCAAAAATGAAAACATGTCATGTGTTCCAAAATGGAAATATTACATGTTCTAAAATGTAAACATATGAGGTGTTCCAAAATGAAAACATCTTGTGTGTTCCAAAATGGAAATGTAATTAATATTAAAAAATGAAAATATGATGTGTTCCAAAATGGAAATATTACATGTTCCAAAATGTTAACATATAAGGTGTTCCAAAATGGAAAGTTGTGTCTTCCAAAATGAAAACGTGATTAATATAAAAAAATGAAAATATGATGTGTTCCAAAGTGGAAACGTTACATGTTCAGAATTGTTAACATATGAGGTGTTCCAAAATGGAAACATGTTGCGTGTTCCAAAATGCAAATGTTATGTGTTGCAAAATAAAATTTGATTAATGTAATGTAAAAAAGAAAATATTATGTGTTCCAAAATGGAAACATATGAGGTGTTCCAAAATGGAAACATGACAAAAAAAGATTAATTGATTTTTAATAAAATTATTGACCTTTTATGCCAAAAATCATCATTATATTAAGGTTACATATTTCAAAACAGTGTGTTCAAAATTGCATGCTCTCCTACTATATAGTACTGTATGTGAAAAAGCAGTAGTACCTACTCTAGTACCTACTCAAGAAGTGTGCCAAAATAAAAACATTATGCATTTCAAAAAAGAAACATGTGACAAGTTCTAAAATCCTCACATTAAAATATATTCTATAAATTCTCTTTACCTGCCATCTCTATCCCAGTCGTACACCTCCACTTTAATTGACCTGAAACATTCAAAAAGAGAGAATTGAGAAAAAATTGAAAAGACAGACA
Source organism: Danio kyathit (assembly GCA_903798195.1). NCBI lineage: Eukaryota > Metazoa > Chordata > Actinopteri > Cypriniformes > Danionidae > Danio > Danio kyathit. Next base: position 31,745,192 of record LR812526.1, on the reverse strand, counting down.
CTGAAAAGCGAGCAGCAGCTGAACTGATAGACGCTTTCTGATTAAAATAGGTCTGAGAGACTCTTTCTCACCGTGTTTTTTCATCTCCATGCTAAAACCAACCAATTACAGGCCATTATCCAGACAGTGCACCCTGAATTAAACAGCAGTCGGCAGGGACTGAACCCGCTGGCTCTGATACAGAGCAGCCATGAAGCGTCACTTCACCTGACAGGACGCAGGCGACTTTCATTTCAACATTAATTACATCTGAAGTTCAGAATAATTAGAAACTCATTCTGTTCAAAGCAAGTTAACGCGATCAATTACACAGAGGCAGCAGAGATTTGTAGCCTCGTTAATAAAAATGGCTTTCGAGGGTAATAGCTCTAAACGGCATTTGGCGCCAAAGCATGTCACACACTTGTTATCACGAAATGCAGGGATGTGCTCGTGTTTACCACTGCGATGAAAATTGATGAACAAAAAACAGACAACTAGAATGATTATACACAAGTCAGTCAATCATTCTTGTTACCCTGTGGAAATAAGCAGTTTATGTTGGGAATGCTGGTTCAAAATAAATTTAATCTTTGTCTCCGTACGATGATAGTAAAAAAGCTGTTGGTTGTCCATTGACTAAAAAAATAAATATAATCAAACATTCTAAACATGCAGATATTTTGAAGAAATCGCAGGGTGTTTCCAGACCTGTAGATGGTTTACTTTTCCAAAACAGGGACTTACTTTGTTTCAAAAGTTTTATTTTCATTTTTACAAGTCATCTTATTTTCAGTTCACTCTGTTTTTCATTGAACATTTTATTATATTTAAAATGATATATACAGCTGTAAAAAAAAAATAATGTAACCACCTCAAAGTTAGCATTAGTTCTCTGAATTTGCAACTGATAGGTATGTTTTCTTTCATAAATCATCAGAGATGGCAAAAGTACACACATCCTTTACTTAAGTAGAAGTACAGATGCTCATGTTTAAAACGACTCTGGTAAAAGTTGAAGTACTGATTACACTTTTGAACTCAAGTAAAAGTAAAGAAGTTCGGCCTCAAAAATGTAAAAAAAAGTAAAAAGTACCCAGTTCAACCACAGTCCAAAGACATGCTCTATAGGTGAAAACCCTAACAAAAGGCTTAAGCATTTAAACAGCATGTTTTTGAACTGAAACGTATACCTGTGATTCGAACGAGCAAAAGGTGTCTCGTTACCATGTAAACAGGACAGCATCAGTCATGTTAAATTCACCATCTCCTTCTGTTTCATCTGCGTAGTCATCCTAGTCTTTCTCATTGTAATCTTCATAAACTAGACCACGTACGGTGCGTGATATCCTTGGTTGAAAAAGACGCACTGCAGCACGCAATGATCAAAAATGCGTTCATATTGCACAATGACAAGAAATAAAATAGATCAGGCCACCAAACACATATAACTTTACAACAAAACTGCAGATATTTGTGTAAAAATGTAAAGAGTAAAAGTAAAAAGTTGCCAAAAAAATAAATAGTGAAGTACTGATACCAGAAAATGAAAATGTAAAAAAGGAAAATACTTCGTTACTTTCCATCTCTGTAAATTATTTATAACATGTCTTAAAAATATCAATTAGAATGATCATTTACAGCATTTATTTGCAGATGAAAATAGTCGAATTAGTGATTTCAAAGAATGTTTAATATCATTACTCCAGTCACATGATCCTTCTGAAATCATTTTAATAAGCCCTTTTTTATTTTCAAGATGCTTTGCTGAATAAAAAAGATCACACTATACCATTTCATTAGCTTGAAGTCAGTATCATTTTATTTTATTTTTAAAAAATTATTTTTTTGTAAACAAATGCTTTAAATCCATAAAAAGTCATGATAAAGATACATTTATATAATAACAAATTATTTCTATTTCATATATATGCTGTTTTTCTGAGCTTTCTTTTGATCAAAGAAAGATGAAAAAAATAAAATAAATTGCATTTTAAAATGTATTCAAAAAGAAAACATTTATTAATAGATTTATTAATAATAAAACAGTAAAGAAATATCAAAATTTTACTGTTTTTTGCTGTACTTTGGATCAAATAAAGGCTTGCAGAACAAGCTCAACAAGAAGAGCAGATTTTTATCTATTATATTATACTACATTATATTATATTATATTACATTACATTACATTACATTACATTATATTATATTATATTATATTATATTATATTATATTATATTATATTATATTATATTATATTATATTAGGGCAACGCAGTGGCGCAATAGGTAGTGCTGTTGCCTCACAGCAAAAACGTCGCTGGGTCGCAGGTTCGAACCTCGGCTGGGCTGGGTCAGTTGGCGTTTCTGTGTGGAGTTTGCATGTTCTCCCTGCGTTCGCGTGGGTTTCCTCCGGGTGCTCCGGTTTCCCCCACAGTCCAAAGACATGCAGTACAGGTGAATTGGGTAAGCTAAATTGTCCGTAGTGTATGAGTGTGAATGTGTGTGTGGAAATTCCCAGAGATGGGTTGCGGCTGGAAGGGCATCCGCTGCGTAAAATCATGCTGGATAAGTTGGTGGTTCATTCCACTGTGGCGACCCCGCAAGGGACAAAGCCGACAAGAAAATGAATGAATGAATGAATGATATTATATTATATTATATTATATTATATTATATTATATTATATTATATTATATTATATTATATTATATTATATTATATTATATTATATTATATTATATGTGATTTAAAAACTAAATATGTGCTTGGCAAATCAGGACTTTTTCATTTTCTCTGTTTGCTTGATTAGAATCAGTTGCTGGTTGTTTACTCGGCAATGGTAGAAATGAAATCTCAGTAGCACAGCAGCATCATCTGAGCTGGGATGAAAGAATGCTCTACTCTACTGAGTAACTCCACAGAGTACATGAGGAAACTCTCCATATGCTGCTTTGACTCTGGTGTAAATGAACAGATGCAGCAGATTCATCAGAGATCTTCCCTGTAGGCAACCAGCAGTTTCACAGGTCTTTAACCAGCAAAACTACTTCAATATGTTTTATCACTGTATAATAACCACCAAAATAAACTGGATTGGAGCAAAAATATCTCAAATTATATTATGCTTATATAATCAATAACATGATTATAGCCGAAAATGGTCATATCCCTGACGTTTTTGTTCAAATGTAATTAAAAAAAAACCTTCTGGTCTGAAGTGAATACTCTCATTGTCCAAAAGATTTGTGGTAATTTTTCTTTAAGCTATAGACATGTTGTTTTGGGGTTTTACATGAAAGAAAAACAATTCCTAAATTGTTATGTATAAACCTAATATTATTTATTGGAAAGTTTTTTATACATAAGTGTAAATGTACTAAATGCAAAACAAATTTTGTATTTTTTAAGAGAATTGGATTTGTACCTAAATACCAATTTAGAGTCTCATAACAAAAAAGCTATTAAAACTCTAAAACATGTAATATTCTGCATTAATTTGTATTGTTTTTTCATGTGCCCTCTCTCTTTTTTTATCTTATTTTATTATTTATTTTATTATTTTGTCTTTTTTTCTTTCTGACTATCTTTTCTTTGCCATACCATTGTCTTTTTGTGCAAAAATTTATATTTGCATTGTTTGTATTATACTTATTCTACTGTATTTTCATTGTCATTGCCTGTTATTGCAAGAAAAATAATGTAAAAAAATTTCCATGATGATGCCTCTTGTACATCATCTTATCTTTATGGAGAAACCTGTGTAATGTCCGGTCAAAAAACAACTTGGTGGATGAAAAAAAATTAGAATTTGCTAGTGAATAATTTCAGACTTGACTGTACTATATACTTATAACTAAATCTATCCCAAAATAATTCTGCAGAAATCCGCAGATTTTTACCAAAATTCTCCGCAGAAATTGTAAAAAACATCCGCAGATTCCGTCTGGCCCTGCTTATAACTTATATTAACTTTTGGGACCAAAATCAGCATTTTACATACATACAATATTGCATATAGTAATACACTGTACATACATTTGTCAAAATTGTATATTCTTCATTCAATTATTCATTTTCCTTAGACCCTTATTTATCAGAGGTCGCTATGGCGGAATGAACCGCCAACTATTCCAGCATACGTTTTACATGGTGGATGCCCTTCCAGCCACAACCCATTACTAGGAAACACCCACACACTCTCACATTCACACACTCATACACTACTCTAGATAAGGTTTTGGATCTGACTAGCCTGGAATGCCCTGCCCATTGTTCGGCTCCGGTTGTTGCGTCTTCGCAGCGAGATGGCTGGGTTACTGTAAGAGCATCTACAAGTGGAAAAAAAACACTGTATGTCCGTTCCAACATCAAACAGGTTTAGCCACCTCAGTGATGCACCCACTGAGAAACCTGATGCAAGTGCCCTAGTAATTGTCAACTCCATAGTACGGAATGTGTAAATAGAGACTCCAGCCACCATAGTTTACAATCATCATAATGGGATAGTGGCCTGCCCCTTTTACAGTCTATAGGCCTGCCTAAATATTATTTGTATTTTTAAAATGGCAGAGAGGCAGTCAATCATATTTTCATTTTTTTAAACCATGTGTAAATCTGATAATGAGCCTGATCAAAAGAGATCTTGATACGATGAAACTGCTCCCCTGGATCAGGATAGCAGAAGACAGAAGCAAAGCGATCTCAAGTCGAGGTAATTTTGGGCTCTTCTCGAAGATTAGATTGAGTGAGTCATTTAATTATCTTTTTTTTTCACTTGGAAGTGAACTGAATATCAGTGGTGTTAGTAAACTGAATAGTGATGTTTCATAAGATTATTTTTGTAGCTACATATTTGTTTTTATTCATGATTGACCCATAACATTATATGGCACAAAAATAATTAAAGCCTATTCAGAAATTTGATACTCTTTATTTGCGCTATCAACGTTTAATGATGTCATTTTCCGGGAAAACTGAAATTGTGTGGTGGACGTCGGTCCCGGTAACTTTTATTTCCTGGTTTTGTTCCGGAAATGATTCATTTACAAATTAAGCACTGTAATAATTATAATATAAAACACCTAAATAATTTACCAGGAATTTTTAAACATTTTTAATTAGAAATATTTTAAATCACATTTATTTTAAACACTATTTTCTCATCAATTCAAACAAGGATAAAAAAAAAACTGTAAAGTGTGTAAATGTTCTAAATTTCATATTTATACATCAAAATCCTCCAGTTATAAACATAACCATTTTTTAGCACATCCTTAAAGAAAACAACTTCACCAACTTTCCAGCAAGCACCCAGAGGTGTCAGATCCTCCAGGAAGGCCTGAAGTCATTTCCTCTGTAAAGTCTGAAATGTGTCACCCAGGAGCGTGGCTGATTGACAGGGTTAAGTGCTGTTTCTGTCTCTCTTTAAGATCACAGACAGACGCAGATCAGTTTTGACACTATGGGCAAATTATGGCTTCCCCTCCTGTCAATCAAACCAAATTTGGTCTCATTTGTTTAAGACCCCTAAAGGAGGCCCATTCCTCCTTGCTAACCTGATGCTACAAAAACACGTTTGTGAGAGAAGTAGGAGACATGCATGCAAAAGAGGCACACTGATGGTCAATGAGATAGGTTTATGCATATGAATTTATTAGCACAGCCTTAGCTAATAATCATTCTGCCTTCATGTTAAAATTGAGTTTCCTTATTGAAAATTGAACATGACTGGCCTCTTAAAAATACACTGTTGTAAAAATCAAGTTTTTAACAATGTCTCATTAATGTTTTTAATATGCTTATAAGACAAACCATGTATAGATTCATCAGGATACACCACTGCAGAGAATATCCTCCTGAAAACTGCAGTCTAGTAAAGACAGTCTCATCTTTTATTTATAACAGATTTCCCCGGTGTTGAGCACTGTAGCCAATCACAGTCTTATCTGTTGATAACTTGAAGTCAATGACCATTTAGAGCTTTTTAAATGTTACGTCAGTTTAAAGTACGTACAGATTTGCATGTACAGAGTTGGGTTTAACGTGTTCCACAGAAACATGTTACTGTACTCTTATTACATTTTTGGGGAACGCAGTAATGTAACGAATTACATTTTAACTTTGTGTATTTTGATTACAGTTACTAAAGTCAGTTACTTATGTTACAAATATAGTTTTTCAGAAAACAAATGCTTCTTTTAAATCACATTTTCCGTTGCAATGTCAGTGAATAAGCATGTGGTTTTAAATTGCTGGAGAATGCAAGCTAAAATGGCTGCTGACGAGAGTGGTTGCTTCTTTAAGTAGTAATACAGACATTCATTTCATTGAGCGTAAAAACAAAAATATTGCTGTGAAATGCGGTCTATGTCCAGTCCCTAAAGAAACCAGCAACTTATTCAAGCACATGAACAGAAAGCATTCTACGACAATACTTGTCGCCAAGGACACCGGTGCCCAAAAACACGGCAGCTCAAATTGGATTTTTATGCAGGATAGGGAGTGAAGATATCTTCTGAATGTGAAGAGAAATGTAGCTGCTAATGGGGCCGTTTACTATCAAATCTTTTGCGCACACAAGTGTGTTCTTTCCAATGGAGGCATGCGCATATTAGGAGCACATTGAGCATTCTTGCATTTTCCAGGCGCTCCTAGTTGAAAACGTGAGTCACGTGACAAGAACTGACTGATCAGCTTCATACTTTGTATGGAATATGCACATTTCAGACAAACACAGAACACCTAAACACTGCAGTGCTTTTTCATGCTATGGATGTCAATGGTTACAGGTATCCAGTTTTCTCTTAAACGTATTCTTTTGTGTCCAAAAAAAAAAACAGGTTTGGAACAAGTGAATGGTGAGAACTATTTCTTTAAGTCTTTTAAATATGTCAAGCTGCTGTGATCAACCCATTGTAATGTTTTTCAGTGAATATTAAATTACTGAACGAGCTGCAGTTTATTTTGTATTTTTTATAATGCTGCGTCCCAATTCGCATACTTATACTACGCCCTAAAAGTATGTACTTTTTTGTGAAGGAAAAATATTTACTTTTGAGTGTGTGACAGAAGAGTATGTAAGCTTTGGGACACACTACTTCCTCGTTACACAGATCGCTGTGTTGCTTAGTTAAGAGCCCTGTCAATCATCCACATTTCTGTCGTATTTAATTTCCTACCTTATTGGAGAAGCAGCAGCAGGATAATCTCCCATTCGCGAGTCTTTCATGCAGAGAAATCTCGTCAGGTCTTTGGATAATTCTGCATTCAGACGGTAATGTCCAAACACATCTTTATATAAGTTCAGTATTGTTGTTGCAGATGAAATATAACACAGACAACGGTATTTAAATATTCTCCAGTGGGTTAGATATTAACTAACAGTCATTACTGAAGCCTCTCTGCTTGACGGTTGGTCTCGCGCGTCCATCGTGTTTGTAGATTGTTTACACTTTTCACCCGCGTTTTTGTAGTTCTAATCGAATTCACGTCCAACGCGCAATGTACTGTGGGCAACATCAGCGGTTAGAGTATGGACGCTTCTACACTTAAAATTTTGACCGGAAATAGTAAACCATCAGGGAATTTTTGGCATACTCTTTTCAACATACTACGATTTGGGACATACTAATTCTACTTTCACATACCATTTAGGACGGATAGTATGCGGATTGGGACGCAGCACCAGTTTCATGTTTTAAAAGTAACTTCAAAATAAAAGTCATTAGTAATCGGATAACTGTTTTACATTAAGTAATTAGTAATGTAATTAGATTACAATTTACCAGTAGTAGTCAGTAATTTGTAATCTATTACTTTTTTAAAGTAACCCCACACTGAGTATGTACATGTGAAGCATTCAGATTGTTCATACTTCATACTTATTATATACATACCATAAACTGAGTATTAACTTGGCACTCTCCCTAATGCAGAGTTCAGACTTTATGATTTTAGCCCCAATTTTGACTAGCCAAAAGGTTTTGAGAAATCGCCGACAAATGCCTGAAATCACAGGCAAATCGGTGCTTGTTCACGTGAGTAACAATCACACAGTGTGAACTATCAAAGACGCGATCTGAGAGAATCGCAGATGACGGCGATTCAAATCATGCCGTGTGAGATGTGTTCTGATTGAAAATAACATTGGCGATTACCTACAGTCAATGAGAGAGCAGCATCAACTAGTATGGGTATCTGCAGGCCAGCGGGAGGATGGGGGAGAAGTTAAAAGTGCTTCTTTTCAGTCTTTTTGGACCCTAAAAATGGAGGAAAAACTAGTGAAACTAGAGAATTTGGCAGGAGAACTTGTATTGTGTAGTTAATAACAAAATATATACTACGTGACCTTGCGTTGTTTCCGTGTCACTTCTCGCGTGTTTGGTTGCAAGAGGGACTAAAAGAAGACCCTTTTTTTCTCTTCTCTTTAAAAATACATGTAATATATGCTGTATATTACAATTCCATTTCATGCAATCTTTAAATGAATGCTCTGATATCAGACTCTTTGACACATTGCTTGAAAGTCATTATTAATATGTACCATTCTGACTTGGAACCCATATATTAGCATCTGCATAGCATCTAAAACTCTTATTACAGACCCCTTTCTGTTGAAAAAAAGGAATATAAATACTCCTCTCCGCTGGAGTCCTTACAGCAGGTAATAATTAGCACAGCACCACAACAGCTGGAGTTTTCCCTTTCACTTCTCTCTCTCTTTTGTCTCTCTCTTGTGCACACACACACACACACAGGATCAGAGGCCAGGTGGGCACTGGATGGCAGGTGCTTCTGTTCCCTGTGTTCTGATTGGCTATGACAGCTCTCAGACGACACACAGCTGCCAAATCGTCTGCAAGCTTTATCCTGACACACACACACACACACGCATGCACGCACACACACACACACACACACATACACACACACACACACACACACACACACACACACACACACACACACACACACACACACACACACACACCTACCACATACCCATGAACGCAACAAAGTGTCTGTCGCACAGTAAAAAGTACATACAGTTACATGCATACATGAGCAGCTTTAAATATTAGTATTTTTTTTATTAATTTCTCAGTGATATGAACAATATATATTGACATTTTACAAAACAGTTTTTTAAAATATTAATATTCAATAATCTAAATCTGCCAAATATTCAACTGAATGTAATGTTTCAGATAGGGATGTCCAGATCCGATCACGTGACTGGAAATCGCGCCCGGACGTTAAAAAAAAAAAAAAAAAGTATAGTATATGAGCATGCATATATATATATATATATATATATATATATATATATATATATATATATATATATATATATATATATATATATATATATATATATATATATATATATATATATATATATATATAATGAGTATATATATATATATATGAGTATATATACAATGAGTATATATATGAGTATATATATAATGAGTATATTTATATACTCATTATTTTAACACATCTAAAGTTATGCGGTGGCACAGATTTAGACCTCTTTTTTGATTTCACACAGAAACGGCAACACGTGCGGCATGACATCACTTTGTTGCAGAGACGCTATTGATTAAACGCTGGCAAAGTAGAACACGGAAGCTGCTTGAAGCGAAAAGCGAAAGTATGTCTGCGGTCTGGAGGTATTATAAAGTTGATGATGACAACATTGCTATAGCAAATTGAGATATGTAAACTTGGAATTGCTTGGCGGGTATTTTAAGTTGAGGTGCTATTTATTTTTATATTAGATGTTTTTATATTTACTGTTGTCCTAAAGTCCAAAAGTGAAGAATTTATGTTATTTATTACTTGATTGTTCAAGCTACCTCACAGAGGTGCTCTGTTTGTTAACAGAATTGTTGAATGTTAAAATAAGGTGAATTAAATAAAAAATAAGGAACATCCTGGATCTGTTTCTTCGCTCTTCTTTATTTTTTTAATTTATGATAAAAGTATCGGATTGGGTTTCAGTATCGGTAAATACTCAAAATCAAATGGCTCGAACTCGAGGGCAAAAAAACCTGATCGGGACATCCCTAGTTTCAGATAGCCTTCTTAATTTCTCCCAATTTGAAAATTGTATTTTATATTTTTGTCTAATACCTTCATTATAGTCTACTCATTTTAAAGCACAATCTTAAGTTACTTTGATAATTTTAGTTGCAGTTTTGGCTTTGGTAAGACAAATCTGATGTGAAACCAATAAACCAGATTTGCTGGAATCTGCAAGCTCACGGAGACCAACAAAAAAAAACTAAACAATGCAGCACAAACGCATACACAAATATCTGATCCCCAGAAAGTACAAAGCAAAAATAATGTGTCCTTGTAGAGCACATAAATCACAAGCGTGCAGCCTGCTGAACAGGGCTGTGTGTGATCAAATAATGCTGATGCAATGAGTACCGGCAGTCTAGTCCCAATGTACGACCGAATCAAAGAGCACAGGGACACGATCCCTCTCGACACAGACATACAGTATGCTGGGTCTCGTGTTTTCATGGTAAATTTCTGAATGATTCACAAGAGTGTATGAATACAAATGTTGATCCTTTTTAAACCCAAAAGCATAAATATAAGAGCTTGGGCCAACAGATTAATTTGCATAGTGCATGCCCAGACATCTCCACAATAACAGCATTACCCATAAGAAACATCATGCTAGCATACAAGCAATCAACTGTATTAGGTATTATTTTAGTAATATAATATAATATAATATAATATAATATAATATAATATAATATAATATAGGCATTTCTGTGTGGAGTTTGCATGTTCTCCCCGCGTTTGCGTGGGTTTCCTCCGGGTGCTCCGGTTTCCCCCACAAGTCCAAAGACATGCGCTACAGGTGAATTGGGTAAGCTAAATTGGCCGTAGTGAATGAGTGTGAATAAGAATGTATGGGTGTTTCCCAGTGATGGGTTGCAGCTGGAAGGGCATCCGCTGCATAAAACATATGCTGGATAAGTTGGCGGTTCATTCCGCTGTGGCAACCCCTGATTATTAAAGGGACACACACACACACACACACACACACACACACACACACACACACACACACACACACACAGCTAGAGAATAAGACCTGCTAACAGTGGCGACAGACGCACAAGCATCACTGCGTGCTGACATGCAAGAGTGTGTGTGTTGTGTGAGCGCACCTTTCATAATCTCCATTGCAGAGCGCTCTGACAGGAATGGTGAAAGGCTGCCAGATGGGGTTCAGTGTGTTCTTCACCACCTCCGTTTTATGGCAGATAGTGAACCTAAGGAATAAAAACACAAATATATGTCAATCTCAAACAAAGCAGTATGCATTGCATTATTATACAGCATACAGGAAGTTAGAAGACTGCCATCACTAATTGAAAAAAAAATCCAGAAACCAAAATTAATATTTTTCGGGTGTTAAAAGCTAGTGTGCTCCAAAACTAAGATAATTATTTTATTTTTTATTTAGGTAAGGTAGTTGGTAAACAAAGACATTTTTGTTTGTTATTTTTGGCCTGGTCTTCACCTGAAGTTATATCCTTATCTCATGTAAATAAACAAGCTTGAAAAATTCAAATTCTCTCTGGTTTTGGCTCTCTTTTCGTTTCTGTTATGATCGACCCCTAGCTTAGAATCACTAATTTTTTTACATCACAGAGCACTTGAAATTCTCATCAACCAATCTGTCTAACTCAGGGGTGTCCAAACTCGGTCCTGGAGGGCCGGTGTCCTGCTGAGTTTAGCTCCAACTTGCTTCAACACACCTGCCAGTAAGTTTCTAGTATATCTAGCAAGAACTTGATTAGCTGGTTCAGGTGTGTTTGATTAGGGTTGGAGATAAACTCTCCAGGACACTGGCCCTCCAGGACCGAGTGTGGACATCACTGGTCTAACCAATCAAACTCTCTGTTGTATCTGAATTGCCCCACCGCCTACAAGAAGCAACTGAAATCGGTCACTTATTCACATTTAACCAAGTGTTCATACCAAGGGTTTATCAAAACACTTGCAAATCTAAGAATATAATACACGGTAGTTAACATAGTGTTAATATAAAATACTCCACATTTAATAGACATACAGTAACACACATAGTCTGCTCTATTCTAATAATATGCACAAGTTGCACAGACCAACTTTAATTCAGAAAAGTTTATACAGACTACAGTATACAAACACAATGTCATTGGCAGTGCTTCCAACACATAGACTTTACTTGGGCGGGCCACCCAGATACAATAGATTAACAGACGCCCAAGCATATTTAGTGACTTTCTTTTACTATTATTATCATCCTTTTACACTTTTTTTGTATCTACCCAATATAACCAAATATCCGCGATCGATTAAGAAGTGGAAAATATTCTCTCGTTTACCCATTTCATTCTGCGTGTGCGTAAACTGTCAACACTCCCAGATAATCTCATGTGCTCTGCAGACCCACAGAGATGCACCTTTTTAGGACTTAAAAAAGTCATCCAGCCAGGGTTTCTAAAGCTCCAAAAATGTCTGAGATATAGCTTTTGCTTTTGCTTTCTAAAGCTGTCGTTATGCGTTTTCGCATTACCTTTTTATTTAAGCCTACTTTCGCTTGGCTTCGCAGCTGAGAGCTCGTGCACAGGCCAGAGAGCGAGAAATACATAAAATAATTCCTCCTTTAATCTAAACGACTCAGAAAAACTTTACTATATACTCGGAGAGGACAAAATGACTGGTCTAAACTGACTGCAAAATATAGTTAGGTCCATAAATATTTGGAAATCAACACAATTCTAACATTTTTGGCACTATACACCAACACAATGGATTTAAAATGAAACGAACAAGATGTGCTTTAACTGCAGACTGTCAGCTTTAACTTGAGGGTATTTGCATCCAAATCAGGTGAACGCTGTAGGAATTACAACAGTTTGCAACTGTGCCTCCCACTTGTTAAGGGTCCAAAAGTAATGGGACAATTGTCTTTTAAGCTGTTCCATGGCCAGGTGTGTTTTTCCCTCATTATCCCAATTGCAATGAGCAGATAAAAGGTCCAGAGTTCATTTCAAGTGTGCTATTTTATTTATCATAATAAATATTGTTAAAAATAAAAATATGTTTTGTTTGTCGCTTACAGTATAGTTAACTATTTATGTGATGTGGGTAAATGATGTGTTTTAATCCGGCCACCCCACAAGTATATTTCAAACCTGTTTGGAAGCATTAGCCATTGGTTATTTAAAAAAAATTGGGAGAAGCTTCTGTCTTCATGTCTCAGATGAAATCACGTGACGTCGCACATCAAATAAAGCTACATGTTCTATGGCACTTCAGGGGACGTTTGACAGGATTTTACTTGCTAGAACTATTTCCTTAGACATTTCTAAGACTTTTCATTGACATTACTTTTAGGAAAAAGAAGACATGTCGTTTCCCTGTACAAGCTTCGCTGTCAGAGTTAGTGAGAGTGAAAGAGACAGAGAGAGCTAACTCACGTTCCGTCCTCATTACTTCTGTAGAACACCATGAACGGGTCAGAGCGGCCGAAAAAGTCTTTCTTATCCAGCTTATTGGCACAGAACTGCATTGTGGCACAGTCCTGTGGGAAAGAGAGAGAACGAACGAATGAAAGAAAGAAACCGAGAGAAAAAAAAACCACGAGAGAGATTAGGAAGAAAAACAGAATGTAAAAGATAGAAAGAGTGCAGAGAGCGGCTAAATCAAGTGAAATCAGAGGTACATTGCTTTTTCTTGTGCAGCACAGATAAATGATTCAGGGCCCTCAGGCGCAATTTACCCCTCACAGTGTCTATACAGCATAACCGCATGTGCACACAGACATTTTTTAAGTCATGTACTCTAGACACCTGCATTCATGCTCCATTTATTCTTATAATTTTTGGAGAAAAAGGCTGTAAAAGTAAGAGAAGTGCCTATATTTCAAAGAACTCAAAATCACACGCTAATGAATGATTCATCACAAAAATACCACTGACCCAGACTCAATTTTAGAAGAAATATGCCTGACCCTTGTTCAATCAGAATATCTAATACATTTTGTCATGTTACATAATCTATTACAAATTATTTCCATATTTAGATTAATCTGAAATGGGTGAAAAAGTAAATATTGCATGAAAATCACTTTCTTTCGGCTTATTCGCTTCTTTATCATTGGGTTACGACAGTGGAATAACCCGCCAATTACTCTGGCACACGTTTTAATAGAGAATGAGTGCAATGCCCAGTACTGGGAAACATTACATGACAATATTAAACAAATACTAATTTGAACTAGAACTGTACATTTCCTTAAGAAAATGTGAGTAGGGTTTGCAGTGGCAAATCACTAGGGTACAATGCATTGCCGTATTTCCCAAAAGCAACGGAGTGCTAAGAAATGGCCAAATATGTGTTGATGTAGTTGCTAGGGCATTTTAAATGGTCGCTAAGCTGTTTAATAGGCGAAAACTAAAGAAATTTTAACAGCCTGAATCAAAAGAACCCATACCCTGTCTTTCTATAGAGTTCATGTGCTGAGATATGGCTTGTAATTATATGTTGTTGAGGAGGTATAAGTGGTTACTAGGGAGTGTGTACAAATGTGTTATGTCACTACCTAATACCAACTTGATAGGCCAAGTCAAATGAGCCAACCCCAAGCTTCTATGTCACTGTCATCTAAATATCTGATGTCAGACAATTTGTGCCAATGCTAAGTCTATGGAGATTTTTGGATGTCAGCCATTTTGTGCCAATGATAAGCCTATGGAGGCATTTTGGATTGTATTCTTGCCTGAGGCAGTTAATCCCTCTCCCCTACATGCTAACCATGCTAGCATCATGCTAACAACTTGCTAATTGAGTTGTTACCATGATGCTAACATGATTAGCATGTAGCTAGCATGATGCTAATCATGCTAGCATTATGGTTACAAATGCTTATCGACCTGCTAACATTATTATGATGTAGTTAACATAATGCTAATGATGTTAATCACCTAAGTGCAAGACCCTCATTGCCTTAAAACTTAAAGCTGCCACAAAATGCATTGATTCACTATGTTAAATTGTTCTCTGATATCTACATAGCAGGTATATGGCTTGGATAAGTACAAAAGTTCTGCAGAAACTCTTTTATATGTCCATTAACAACTACAAGAACTACCCCTAGAATGAATATCTCGACTATGACCATATTTGGAATGGTCATGAATAACAATGTGCTCTGCTCTGATGCTCCACATCTTGTGTCAGTGCCTTATGCTTACACACTCACAGCATGATTTTGCATTCTCACGAGAACATGTGATTAGATGAGATATTGCCTGTGTTGTTGCATTACGTGAGAGCTCTGGAATGTTGTTCTCATTTTCAAAATAAGAGTCCCACATACAAAGTAAGTATAACAGGCCAATCAAACTGCCTGTGACATTCATATTAACATGGATTTACAAAGTTGGTGTTTTGTTACACTTGGTCTGTTTTTATGGGGACAACGGTGTTTGCAACTCTCAGTATGCCATTTCCATATACAGGACTCTTATTATTCAGGTAAAGTATATGCAGATTTTCATTCTATGGCGTCTTTAAGTACTAAAATGACTATGTAATGTAATGTGTATTTATATACCGCATATACCCAAAGCGCTTCACAATAATGAGGGGGAATGTCTCTCCACACCACCACCAGTGTGCAACATCCACTTGGATGATGCGGCGGCAGACACAGGACAACGGCGCCAGTGGGCTTACTACACACCAGCTATAGGGGGGGTGGAGAGACAGTGATAGGGCCATTTTGTTGGATGGGGATGATTGGGAGGCCCTGATCGGTAAAAGCCGATCGAGTCTTTATCATTTTCTGTTGCTGTCATGTTGGATCATGCTAAAAGCCTGATGTCAAACCATGAATTCATTGTAAATGCTAGGCGGTGATGTGAAGCAGTTGCAGCATTGTAATATTATGTATATGAAAGCATTTTATTCTCTTTGCTTAGCTGTCTTCATAATATGTTGCTGTGGTGTTTGATAGCTTTCTCTAATTTTTTAGAGACACCGAGGTTACATTTCTACTCTTTTTTCTAGAAGTGCCATGGGATTTTTAATGACCACAGAGAGTCAGGACCTCAGTTTAACATCTCATCCGAAAGGGATTCTAAAATGTAAAATGATGGACTAAAAATGTAAATAAAAAAAAAGCCTGGATTAATTCATAGGAATATTAGAAATGAATCAAATGACAAATGCCATAAGGAAAGTACTCAAACAAACTAAAATAAATATATATTTTTCAAGTGCTAATGATATTTATAATGAGCTATTTTAATATACAAATTATTATACAGAAAAAAATCAGATCAAGATTTCAACATAAATGTATTGTGTATTTTGACATACTTTTACAGTAATACCTGTTATTATATAGGGAGTTGGGGGTAGTTTGAGGCGTCCAAATGGTTATTTTGTGCCACAAATGGTTAATCTGGCCTTGGCATCAGCAGGCATCAATTCCATTTGAACCAATTAGTCGCTAAACACCATCTTGCAACGAGAGTGCCATTCAGAGAATGACGAAATTGTAGGCTGAAGTGAGAGAAGAGAGAAGAGACCGATGGAGAACTGTTCGACACTTTCAGAAGAATCCTCCACATGACACTTCTAGTTGATGACCTTCCAGTAATGACGGACATCGCTTTAAACCTGAGGGCTTCTCCGGCCAGAGGGGCGTTATCGACACAACGGGGACCACCGTCATTAGACATAAATGGCATGGTGTGATGTCTAAATGATTTGAAGCCATTAGTTTTAATGGTATATCTACTGTTGAACATGCAGGGGAATGGCCATGGGGAATGACCTTTCCGCCTCATATCTGACAGCTGAGAGAGCACTATACCTTTCAGTAATATATCCGGCTAGAATTGTTTCATGACTGGTACTAAAATACAGCATGTGGAGGATTTTGCACATGATTAATGGTCCTATTCAAACTAAGCCTTCACAGCGATTATGATCCCATAAATAAGAAGTTAGTGGCAAGATCAATTCAAGCTGAAAACAATTTGAGCAAAGAAAAGTCAAATACCAGCCAATGCCAGTACATCCAGCCTTTATTATTTGAGTGATTTAAAGGATAGGTCACTGAAAAATTATAATCTATCTAGGATTTGCTCACCCCCACTTGTTCAAATCCAAACCTGTTTTCATCTTTGTTCTGTTAAAGCAAAAAAGAAGACATTTAAAAGAAGGCCGTAAACTGGCAGACAATGTCTTCATGCCTACTATGGATATCAACAGCTGTTTGCAATCCTCTATTAAACGTAAAAACTTGCTACGTCTTTTGTAACTTTAAATCCTTTGACACCACTTTGTTCATTATTGTAGTGTATCTTTGCACATTTGCTGATTAGAAAACCTGTTTTGGACTGCTGACTTGAAGTGAACGTGACATATCTATAGTTTGTGATACATGTGAAGTTGTTGTGTGTAAAACTATTCTATAAAACTGTATCACTTTTCCATTGGTCTGAAACAAAACAAAGCAAGAGAACTGAGCTACAAGTGTGAATGCAGTTTACGGTTAGTCAAATTAATGACAGGCATTAAAAGCACAGCTGATGCTGCTGGTCTTTGGCCACATTGTACTTTAGAGACGAAACCATTCACTTTAAAGGGTTAGTCTGAGGCAAAATGAAAATGCCACCTCATGTCATTCCAAACCATAAGACATTAATGAATCTTTTTTTTTAAATCAAGTTTGAAAGATTTTCACTGAAATTTGGTATAGCCAAATCTTGGATGCTTCAAAACGTCTGTAAAAAGATAAATCAGAAAACAATCAAAGTTTAATCAAAGTCTTTTGAAAAGACATGACTTAATTTATTTTTGCTTTTATTCACATTCAAACCTTTGATTAACTAACTAAATGTACAGCATTCAAATTTAGTTACAAAAGCTCAGATATGGGGCCACAAATTCCTCAGATTTAATTAACACTTGAGTGCTGTTAAGGATGTTTTCTCTGGGGTGATTTTGAGTCTCAATTTGGCCACAACTTTCGCTGTATTCAACCAAATGGAATGCTTTTTGGTGACAAATCTTATTTTGACACGTATTTTGGAAAATGCTTTGAAAACTTTCAAATAACACACTCTAGGCAAATTTTTTTTCAAATTGTTTTTGCCCTATTTACTTCCATTATAGTCACATTTTTTGCAAAACCATGGCACCATATAATCATGTATTCTTGATTGTTGCTGGTTTTCCCTGTTGGGGAGAGGTAAAATGTAAAATTTTTACCATTGATCATCAGTTGCAGTGCACAAAAAAACTTAGTCTTCTATATGGAGTATAGCGAGCATGTGTGTGTGAGAGAGAGACCTTATCTTGATATGTCTGAGAAAATCAAAATAAGAAGCTCAGCTCTCAGAACAAAGTGTTTTTCTGCACACACACACTATAATCTGCTGTTTTACTCCATAGAACTTCAAATAAAAGAAAGAATATCTGAATAAAGCCTTCAGAATAAAGACAGATACAGATATCAAAAATCTACTGATGATCAACAGTTAATATGACACATTTTACCTCTTTCCAACAGGGAAAACCACCAACAATCAAGAATGCATGTCATGGCTTTGCAATCAAAAAATGTCATTATAATGGAAGTCAGTGAGGCAAAAACTACCACATACTAAGGCTGCTCAATTATAAGAAAAATCATAATTACGATTATTTTGGTCATAATTGTAATCTCGATTATTCAAAATGATATACAGTTCAAGTAAAAATTATTCGCCCCTTCTGTGAATTTAATTTATTTTTATAAATATTTCCTAAATGATGTTTAACAGATTCAGATTCGCAGTATTTCCTATAATATTTTTTCTTCTGAAGAAAGTCCTATTTGTTTTATTTTGGCTAGAATAAAAGCAGGTTTAAATATTTTGAAACCTATTTTAAGGTTGATATTATTAGCCCCTTAAGCAATATATTTTTTTGATTGTCTGCAGAACAAACTGTTATACAATGACTTGCCTAATTACCCTAATTAAGCCTTTGAACTGCACTTTAAGCTGAATGCTTGTATCTTGAAAAATATGTAGTAAAATATGATGTACTGTCATCATAGCAAAGATAAAAGAAATCAGTTATTAGAAATGAGTTATTAAATCTATTATGTTTAGAAATGGGTTGAAAACAAATCTTCTTTGCGTTAAACAGAAATTGGGGGAAAAGGGTTGCTAATAATTCAGGATGGCAAATAATTCTGACTTCAACTGTATGCAAGCAGTTATTTTCCTCCCTGTAAATAAGAAAAGGGAAATAAATACAATAGAATAAAAATATGAAACAAACTGTGATTTAAGCATCTTCACTGTAAGAAAATCTTTAATTATACTGTAGCTACAAAAGTCCTTCAGTCAAGGGTAGTGAGTGATTTTGTCTTTTTGTTGTTTGATTAATGATAAAAACAGTCGGCAGCAGGAATATTGTGTGCTGTCACTTTAAGAGCAGTAACGTTCTGATTTATGGTTTCACTTTCACATGTCTTTTGATTTTCAACTCATTTGTTTATTACATAAAAGAGGGTTAAAATGAATAATCACTAAACACTGCGTTTTGACACAAATTTACATGTATTTGACCATTAAAGCGCTAACATTAAGATAACTTTAGATGTCAGCATGCAACCTCTTTCGCGTTTTTAAAAACATGAATGATTCGAATGTACATCAATGAATGATGCACATGCCGTGCTGCAAAAGTTACATTACAGTACATGCTTTAAGTAATTTTCACGTGAAACTGAGCTTTGCAGAGCAAATGTGTACAACTGGAAAGAGGCCGGTATGATGCAATAATCGTTTTATCTCGATTAATGTTTTTCATAATCATTAGAAGCCAAAATCGAAATCAAAACTGAATTTTCGATTAATTGCACAGCCACCACATACAGTACATAACGAAAGTCTAGTCAACTTGAACAGTACACAAAGGTAAAAAAAATCTTCATTTATGTTCTGAAGATAAAAAAATGTCTCATGAGCTTGAAATCACATGAAGCAGGGTTACTGCAGGTATCACAAAGTTGAATTTAAGACTTTTTAGGACATTTTTAAGACTCATAAAGGGTTAAACGCTAAGGAATTTTTTAAATGGCCCCAGATAGAAAAGATTCTTATTAAAATTGAATACATTTAATAATACAATAATACATTGATAATAAAAAAAGTTTAAATATTTTAGATATTTCTTAGCAAAATATTTTAAATATTGTGTAAAAACACGCAAGCTCTATTTGGATCCATGCACTTTTTTCCAACATAAACTTTCTTTAAAGTAAAATGTAAAAAATGAACAAATGTTTTAAAAAACTGTCATAAACTAAATCTATGCACAACAATCTATCCAGGTCGATGACTTCAGCAGTAAACACATGGTGCACTTTTAAACAAATGTTATCGTAAGGACAATAATTAAACCATTATGATAAATAGAGTTAAACATTACCTTTTAAATAAAAAGTTTAAAGTTTTATTGAGATGGATTGTTGGTGATTGTATGGGTTTTGGCCAGATTGGGTAGCAATATATGAACACAGAAAAATTAAGACCTGTTTAAAAAAGATTTAAGACCTACAACCAGGGCCGGATTAACCAATGGGCATTATGGGCACAGGCACAGGGGCCCGTGCGCACTTGGGGCCCCTGCGAGGGGGGAAAAAATGCCAATTTTGGAGTGTCTATTTAGGCTAAATGCAAATGGCGCACCTCGTTGGAATAAGTTAAGAGATTTCCGCCCATCCCTATTTTATTGACAGAGACAACATAACTAAAAAAAACACAATTGATAGCACCGTGAGTGGCGTAGCTAGTAAAGCGCATGGCAACATTTGACGCGATCACTCATCGGTTCGAATCCAGCGTCTGATGAACTCGTTTTTTTCCCCCCATTACATATCAGATTGGAAATACATTTATTTTTAATAGAAAGGAAATATTTGTGTTTAAAAATTAATATAATCAAAATATGATATGAAGTCACAAGTGGCTTGTGGGTATTTAATAAGGTTTAGCTTATTTAATATGTGTATAAACGGCATCTAAATAGTTATTTTAAATATTCTATAAACAGTTATTTTCCACCTGGTGTTAAATGTTAAAGACATCTTAATATAACTTATTTGTATTTACAACGAATATCCTTTAAAATATATATTTTAGTACGGCTTCAGTAAAGTGAACAAGTATACTAAAAACCATAAATTTTCACTAATTTTATTAGTATTTTTTTATTGCTTTATATTTTTTTTAAATAAGTAAAATCTCTGTTGACTATAAATATACTGTATGTACTGTATATCATTTATTTTAAAAATGCGGGCAATAAATTATAGATTCATTTTATTAAAAAATATTACATTATTCTTATTTTTTAATTCAACTATAGGGGTGCGGCTGGGTAGGGGGCCCAACAAGACAATGTGCCCAGGGGCCTTTGAATTCTAAATTCGGGCCTGCCTACAACACAATATTTCAGTAAATTTAAGACTGTTTAAGGCCAAAAATTTAGATTTTGAGATTTTAGGCAGTTTAGGACCCCACGGAAACCCTGTGAAGGTGAGTAAATAATAAGAGAATTTTCTTAGAGACTTTCCAAGATATTTCAAAACATTGTTTTTTCTATTAAGCGCAAGGTTCATCTCCACATGACGAATTTCCTCAAAGCCATTTTTTGCATGCACCTGATCAAAAACCAGCCTTTCATAACATCCTGTAAAATCTTTTGATCTAGCATGTGAAATATATATAGATCAAGCAGATGGAGCAATATATTACTATCACAGAGGGGAAAAGCTTTTTGAGCATTTCAAATGAGCCTGAGTGAGGCTGTGAGCGCATGCAATAGATCTCTCAAATGAGCAGTCCTTTGTGTGTGTTTGAGCCTGTAGTCAATGCAACATGGCCATTTACAACCCGGAAAAGCTGTAATTTACTCTGCGCTGCTATTTCAGCTTTTTAATGAGCACTATCACCGGTGACAGAGTAAACTTTACCACACAGAGGAACGAAACAGGAACATTTCAGAGAAAAGACATGATAAAGAGATGGGAGGGATGGAAAAGAAAAGTTTAGTTTTTTCAAGGATCACTGACCTCCACAAGTAAATCTACAATGGCTGTGGATGAGATGAAAGAGGGAATGTGGTTAAATAAAAATGCTATGGACTGGAAATTATAACATGTTCTATTATCTTTGTTGGCTGCATTTAAAAACAATTCTCGCTTTAATCTTTTAATGAATCCCACAAAGACATTTTCTGTACTGATTGAGAATCAACTGACTCAATCCATCAAAGTGAATCCTAAATTAACGTCTGCTTCAAAATTTTATTATTTCATGAAAAGTAAATAAGTGACATTACTTGTGGGAGGTTGATATAAAATAATCTAAAGAGACATGCATTTGCTATTTTTACTGATATTGACTGATTTATATTTAAATATATTATTAAAAATAAAACATTTAACATTAAAACCATATTGTGATATTGCGTAATATTGGTCTGATAAGTAAATTTGTTGTATTTTTATTGCAAATGTATTAGTCTTTATTTTTTTTTCATATGTTTATTTATTTATTTAGTTAGTTGATTTTTTTTTTTTTCAAACAACTAAAAGTAATTTCAATTGTATGGTTATGGTTAACTATAATAAGGCATTTTGAATGAGAAGCGTACTATTATCTCCATTTAGTGCTATTCACTGGTACCATCTCAGGGCATTTGGTATCCACCAACAAAAAAAGACTTGCATCACAGCAAATTTAAAATGCACAAGCAAAATATTAATATTATCCATAATACTCTCCTGTTTATTAGGGCAAGACAATCCATGCAGAAAGTAATACGGCTTGCTACAAAGGTGTCCAAAGTGCTTTTAAAGACACTGTGAGAGTTCATATGGATCATTATCAGCACCCAACAGTCCATTTTTGAAATGGACTATTGAAATGGAATTTATTTGAGGAGGCCATAATATCCATATTTGAATTCCCTTAAATTGTTTATACAATTTTAAGAAACCCAGACTGTTTTCACTCAAGCTGTGGCACCAGTTATTGCATCATTGAAAACGTTGGCAATTTCATCATCTTTTTGCTTAATAAGAACTGATAAAGTGCCCCTATAATGCTTTTTTAGATATTACATTTCATGCAGTATTGCTTAAAAAATGAGCAAATTTTTAAAGATCAGAAGCATTGTTTGCAAAAAGAAAGAACTAGTTTTCAACCAGAAATAAGTCACAAACAAATCCATCTTTACTTCTTACACAAACCATATAATAATCTCATATTTTTGCTTTGTGTTAAAAATCTCATTCTAAAGAAGCCTCCACAGAAAAAAATTCAGATTGGTTGATGTTTGATTGACATTTGGTTTCACGATATGACGTGCACAATAGCGAACACATTTCATTAGTGTTTAAATAGAAATTTTGCTTCAGGTTTAAATGAATGCTGCAAAACTGTAAGAAAAACTGAACCTGTCCATTTGATTTGTGTAACCGATTAATTTTTGCTACTTACAGTTTAATTTAGGCAGCAAATTACTATAAAAACTATGAAAAAGCCCTCCTGTGAAATTTTTATTCTTTTTTAAAATATTTATCAAGTGATGTTTATCAGAGCTTATTTTCTGAAGAAATTATTTCTTTTAGTCTAAAAAAAAAATGTAACTGATGGATTTTTTTTCTTGATTGGCTTTCAAACTAATTAATGATTAACCTAACTTGTTAACCTAATTAACCTAGTTAAGCCTTTGAAATTGCACTTCAAGCTGAATACTATCTTGCAAAATAACTAAAATATTAAGTACTACTCTCATAACTGAGGAAAAAAAATGATTAGAAATTAGTTTTTTTTAACTTTTAGGTTTAAAACTGTGTTGAAAAAAATCTTCTCTCTGTTAAACAGTACTTGGGAAATATTTGAAAAAAAAAAGAACATTTTTACAGGTGGGCTAATAATTTTTTAAGTGTTCTTAGAGCTTGGATGCATGTAATGCTAATGTAGGAGACCTCTAAAACAAATGTAACCTTTAATGGCCCGTTTCCACTGAGTGGTACGGTATGGTTTGATACGCTTTTATGGCCGTTTCCACTGTAAAAAGGTACTAAAAAGCAAACTGTATCATACCACATTTTGGGTACCCTTTTGAAAGGTTACCTAGCACTTTTACAGAAAAACATCACCAGCACGTACACAAGCAAGGAGAATAAAACAAAGGAACCGCCATTTTTAAAAACACAGCTGAGACATTACATCGTAATACAATATAAATATAATAACAAGCCATGATCAACTCAAGCTCAAAACAAAACTTCGTCTTGATGAACAGCCACAAAACCAAAAAGAACAAATATTATTACAATATATTAAAATATATTAACATATATTTAAAAGAACGAACTTCTTGAAGTGATGATAATAACATGCACGTGATTATTGAATTGCTTCTAACACTTAACCCTTTCAGAAACGGACAAACGTGAGTAAGGCCTGACAAAACAAAGGAGATGCCGGAAAAAAACAAAGCAGCAAATGATTCTTTCAGCAACCTAAAACATGAAAAATCTGCCATGTTTAACTATTTTCATCCCCTTTTGAACTATTATGAACTCAGAATGAAGGAATTATTTTCTAACAAGAGGTTACATGTGCTGGCGAAAATTAAAGATACAGATGAGAGGTTTGCACTGACTGGGTTATATGTTGCGTGTTGTTTTTGAAACCAAAGAAAGATTAGTAATGAACATTTACACACAAGTATTTATGTGTATAAAGCATCTGTTTTGTGAGAAGCGCTTCTCATATGATATGTGAACGACTCATACAGCTTTACTTTGACATTTCCTCGAGCGAGAATGACGTCAACTGAAACTTTCTGTCGTACACCACGCCCACCAAAAAAGTACCATTGGTACTCTTTTGGCAGTGGAAACACAAGCTTGATAAAGGTGACCCGTACTGCACTGTACTGTACCACTCAGTGGAAACAGGCCATAAAATAGCATAGCAGGAACTTTATACTGAAAGTATTCAGAAGAACAAGGGAGACAAACAAAGCCTTTGTTGTTTATTAGATCAAAAGCTTTTATCGCACTCAGCAGGCATCGCAGTAGTGATCTTTGCTACTGAACTCTCTGTCATTTTTCAACTGCTGCTCCTTCAGCCCATATTCTGGTCTTTACATAGTTAATGTCAGTGTAAAAGATGGTCAATAATACATGGTAGAAGTATTAAATAATGATGTAAACCTGTGACTACAAATACCGTGACTTGTGTTGCTCCATTATTTATGCTTTTAATATTTTGCCAGTAAAAACAGAAATACATTTTTTTAAAAATAGCTTTGGTGTTCAAATGGTTTTTGAAGTTGTTTTCCTTTTGTCTGTGGAGATAACTTAAATTTCAGCCCGCTGTTCATTTCTCAGGAATAATGTATTTAGCTGCCAGGCGGTGAATGGACTGATCTCAAGAGTAAAACAGTCAGCTTTCTTATCAAAGTGAATCATTTCAGTAAAGGTTTTCGCTGCTGAGTAGTTGCAAGCATTTCGGAGAGAAAAGGGGGTTGAAAAAAAACAATTATATCAGAGTAAAACTATTCTGTGGAGGATAAAGTACCGTAAAACTGCTGACTTACCCGACAGTTTCCAAGTTCTTCTGCAGTGAGAATAATGGTACCGCAGTTCTTCCCAGGGATGCCACTGAAACAATAACACACACACAGCGCAGAGTATAAGTAAGGAATACTGTAAAATGAAAAAATAATCATCCTAATAATGACCTAATTGCCATATTATTAAAGTTCAGAACTGCAGGTGATATCAGATAAAATCTTGTGTGATTCGCAGCTGTTTATTTCCAGCAATCACACAAGATTTTAATTTAGATGTCAAGAGTACACAATTAAACAAAGGAGTTTATTGCTGACCCTGCAAAAAATGCATCTGTTTATTTCTTTTTCTGTCTTTAGGGCTTCTTCAGACTACAGAATATTTAGGTGCTGAGGTATTAAAAACAACATTTGAAAACCTTTCTTTGTATTGCTACATCATGTGAAATTGTTGTAAACCATGCATAGGTTGCAAAAGGATAATATTTCTATTAAAATTAATTACAACCTCACATGATTAACAAAATAAAATAAAATAAAATAAAATAATTTTCCCGGTGTTGGGTTGCGGCTGGAAGGGCATCTGCTGTGTAAAACTTATGCTGGATAAGTTGGCAGTTAATTCCGCTGTGGAAGTCTAAAAGAAAATGAATGAATGAATGAATGAAAATAAAATAAAATAAAATAAATAAAAACAAATAAAATAAAAACAAATAAAATAAAACAAAACAAAACAAAACAAAATAAAATAAAATAAAATAAAATAAAATAAAATAAAATAAAATAAAATAAATAAACAACATTTAAAGGTTTGGTGTCAGTAAGATTTTTATAGTTTTTGAAAGTCTTGCAAAAGCTGTATTTAAAATGCAGCAAATCCTGAATACTGTAAATTACATTAACAATTGTAAAATAAATGTTAATGTGAAATTATAATACATTAAAATGTAATTTATTCCTCTGCTGGCAAGGCTGAATTTTAAGATTAACATATATTCACATGATCTTTCAAAAAGCATTCTTATATGCTGATTTGCTGAGTAGTGAACATTTGCTGCTTACAATCAATCACTTAAAAGATTTATGATGGTTAATATTTTTGGAGATTGTAAAATACACTGCAAAAAAGGGTTTTCTTAGAGTTTTTGTCTTGTTTTAGTCCAAATATCCAACAATGTTTAAATCAAGAAGCATTTTCTAGACAAGCAAAAAATGCAGTCTTGTTTTCAAAAAAAAAAAAGCCAAAATTGTGCGCTTTTCTTAAAAACAAGCAAATAAAGGGGTAAGCAAAATATTCTAGTCTTCTCTTATACGCCTACCCCATGGACAGATTTTTTTGGGACTTGTGGAGCTGTGCATCGATGGATTTGCTCTTCAGCGTTTGGACTTTTAGCAGTGAAAATTAAACCACACTGAACTGAACTTCAGCTCTGAAAACTGGACTGACACGGTTTCAATTTACTAGAACTTCTATGTTAAGTGCTTTGACACAATCTACATTGTAAAAGCGCTCTATATTGTAAATAAACACGAATTGAACTGATTCTATTTTTATGCTTTTTGCTTGTTTTAAGAAAAAACTCATTTAATTGTGACATATTATTTCTTAAAACAAAACAGTATTTTTGCTTGTCTATAAAATGCTTCTTGATATAAGAATTTTTAGATATTTGTATTATTCATTTATTTTATTTTCGGCTTAGTCCCTTTATTAATCTGGGGTCGCCACAGCGGAATGTACCGCCAACTTATCCAGCATATGTTTTACGCAGCGGATGCCTTTCCACCTGCAACCCATCACTGGGAAACATTCATAAACACTCATTCACACACATACACTACAGACAATTTAGCCTACCCAATTCACCTGTACCGCAAGTCTTTGGGCTGTGGGGGAAACCGGAGCACCTGGAGGAAACCCACGCCAACACGGGGAGAACATGCAAACTCCACACAGAAATGCCAACTGACCCAGCCGAGGCTTGAACCAGCGACCTTCTTGCTGTGAGGCGAACATGCTACCCACTCCACCACCGTGCAGCAACCCATATTTGTATTATAAACAAGCTGAATTAAAATATAAATTTATAAAAAATAATAATACAATTTAAAATCTTTCTGCCCCCGAAGTAGTGCATATGGTTGAAGTCAGAATTATTAGCCCCCCTTTGAATTTTTTTTTTTTTTTTATATATATTTCTCAAATGATGTTTAACAGAGTAGGGAAATGTTCACAGTATGTCTGATAATGTTTATTTCTTCTGGAGAAAGTCTTATTTGTTTTATTTCAGCTAGAATAAAAGCAGTTTTTAATTTTTTCAAAACCATTTTAAGGTCAAAATTATTAGCCCCTTTAAGCTATATATTTTTTTGGATAGTCTACAGAACAAACCATCATTATACAATAACTTAATTACCCTAGCCTGCCTAGTTAAGCTAATTAACCTAGTTAAGCCTTTAAATGTCACTTTAAGTTGTATAGAAGTGTCTTGAAAAATATCTAGTAAAATATTATTTACTGTCATCATGGCAAAGATAAAATAAATCAGTTATTAGAAATGAGTTATTAAAACTATTATGCTAAGAAATATGTTGAAAAAATCTTCTCTCCGTTAAACAGAAATTGGGGAAATATATAAACAGGGGGGCTAATAATTCTGACTTCAACTGTACGTCGTAAAATTACAGGTTTAAAGTTATTTTAGAACAGTAAATACCTTTTCAATGAATGTTTTGTTTTTCAAAAAAGAACTGCTGAAAAACAAGCTAAAGTTGAGAGCATTAAAAAGCAGGTCAGTCCAACTCGACTCACTAAAAAGATGCAAAATAAGCTCTTGGCCTCAGGACAAGCGAGAAAACTATTTACTCTCTGCCTTTATGCAGACACTTCTGTTATAAAAAAATGACACTTGAATAATTCAAAATACACAGTGAACTTCGGGCCACTTTCTCCGTTAACCTTCTAAAGGAGGAGGATCACCAAAGTTGCTGTGAAGCGCCTCAGTCTCACCTCCATGCTGTAGGCTGGAAAGGTCAGTGTTTGCTGCTGCTAGTGTTTTCCCTCGGGTATAAGAGAGGGCTTGATAGATGAAACCCATTGTGTTCTTTACTAAACTTTGTGTGTCTTTTCTTTAGTTACTGAACAAATTGTCCTTGAATCATTGACCGAGCTGCAAGATGTACATCAAAAGAAATTCTTTGATTTACTTTATGAACATGAACCAGAAACAAGTAAACAAGGTTAACTGACTGGGTTCAGCTCATTTTCTACACTCATACCATGATTAAAGTGGGCTTATTACGCCCCTTTTCATAAAATAAAATACATGTATATTGGCCTTAGGGTGTGTCTGTGAAGTTTTAGATCAAAATCACAGGTTATTACATAACGTTTATTATAGCTTGTCAAATTTGCTCCATTTTGATCATAGAAAGAACACATTTTAAAGGGATAGTTCACCCAAAAATGAACATTTACTCACAATTTACTCACCCTCAAGTGGTTATAGACCTTTATGTGTTTCTTATGTCACTAAAGTAGATATTTTTAAGAAAGCTGAAAACCGGTAACCACTGACTTCCATAGTAGGAAAAACAAATACTATGGAAGTCAATGGTTACAGGATTTTTTAGCATTTTTCAAACTCTTTCGTGTTTAGCAGACGGATGAAACTCAAAGATTTGAAACAAGTAAAGGGTGAAGTAAAGTGTCAATGAAAATACTCTTGCATTTTGTCTGTTCGTTTACATGACAGCAGCGTTTTTGGGACTGATGACGCATACATTTGAAAATTTGGAAAAACACCACTGCTGTCAAGTTCATGTAAATACATGAAAGCGTGTTGTGGGAGGTGTAGAAGGCAAGTGCAAACAAACAACAATGGTGGGTTATGTGGTAGTGTTAATGTTGCTCAAGTGTTTGCTAACACTGCCTCAGCAAAGTGTGAATTATTCTTATTACACACATGGCAAATTCTACATACACATCAGCACCGATCCGCAGACCACACATTGTCATCACTTGCTTATAGTTATTTTTACTAAGAAGGTGACAGCACCCAATACTGGCCTAGCATATGAAATACAGCACTTATGGCAATTTTTGATTATGTAAACATGGATCGTTTGTCATGTAAATGTGACATTTTTTAAAAACATTTCTCTTTTAGGTTACATTGTTGTCATGTAAACGAAGCCTTAAGGCTGGTTTATACTTCTGCATTGTGTGATCGGCGTGACCCACGGCGCAAGCCTTGCGCATAGTCGCGCTTTTATAATTCTGCGTGCTGTTTGTGTTGCTCTGCAATAACACTTCCGAAAAACTAGCTGGCAGTAGGTTTTTATGTTCCTCTGTGTCAAGTTTCTTTATGGGTGTTTAGTTTTTTGAATGCTACCTTAATATACAAGTAGCTAAAACTCGCTCATTCAGAAGTGGGAACAGGTGAATGTCATGTGCCATAGTTCTGGTCTCTGTGAAAAAAAATAGTTCTCATCTGTGCAGCAAACATGTACATATTATACATGTACCTGTTATAACCTGTACACTGTTTTCACTTATAAAAACAATTTCGTTTTTAAAATGCAGATTAGAGCATGGTTAAATAAACTAAAAATAAAATAAGAACCCTTGTTACTTCACTAGGTGATGGAAATCCGAACAGCTTGTCTGCACTACGTTTGCAAAGAAAGACTTGCCAAAATAAAGTTACTGAGTTTTCCATTTTCACATTTACAGTGTATAGATACACAAGAGACCATATTGTATACTTAAAGCAAGCAATAAGTCAGATTTCATGATATGTTCCCTTTAAAGCTGTCACAGATATGTTTAAAAAAGCTAACAACTGACAGCAATGTTGCCCTGTAGTTGCATATTCATGAATAAATTGACAACTGTAACTGTAATTTTTGTGTAGCTATTCTTTATAAACAACTTCATAGGTTGCTTTGCTTAGACTGCAGTTGAAAAAAAAAATGATGAAACTGCTGGAAATGTGTCATTGTGTCCTAGTACACACCACCCCCAGTGGTGTGGTCATTTGTTTATTTGAGCGCTGTGTGATGGCTGTGCTCTGCAGAAGAGCAGAATCAATGGAGCTCACGCCTCTCTCTGCTGCATTCCCAATTGATTAGCATCTGATCAAACATCTGAACCCTTCGGTGCCTTCAGCCAACATTGAACGCAACGCGCTGTTTCACTCTTATTTCTGCAAACTCGCCAGAGTTTAATTTTTCTTTCATCTAGCTGAAATTTAAAAAGCTATAAAAAGTGATTGAATTGCATACAGTGTTGCTGCTGGAGCACTATCATGACCTGGAACCAAGCCAGATAATCTAAGCTGGTTAAGGTCTAAATTGACAGAAAATCAAAACTGGAACATTTCTGAGCCATCAAACTCTATGTGAAATCGAAGAATACATACAATGTCAGTTCAGATTGACTTTTCTGATGTAAAGGGAGTGTGAGGAAAATTAAATATATGAAATTGAAATTAAAAGGCGGCATGGTGGCTGAGTGGTTAGCACTGTTGCCTCCAAAGCAAAAAGGTCGCTGGTTCGAGTCCCAGCTGGGTTAGTTGGCGTTTCTGTGTGTGGAGTTTGCAGGTTCTCCCTGTGTTCGTGTGGGTTTCCTTCGGGTGCTCCGGTTTCACCCACAGTCCAAAGACATGTGCTATAGGTGAATTGAAAAAGCTAAAATAAGATAAATGTGTGGGAATGTGAAAGTGTATGGGTGTTTCCCAGTGCTGGGTTACAGCTGGAAGGGCATCTGCTGCGTAAAACATATGCTGGTTAAGTTGGCGGTTCATTGCTGTGGCAATCCTTGATAAATATAGAGACTATGCTGAAGGAAATTGAATGAATGAACTGAAACTCAATACACACTATTGTTTAAAGATCAGTAGTGTTTATAACTCAAAATAAATGTTTTCTGTTTTAATATATTTGAAAATGCATTGCATCTTGGGATGTCAAAGCTGATTTTCATGCTCATTACTCTACTCATTAGTCTTCAGGGTTGTATGATCCTTGAGAAACCATTTTAATATGTGACTCTGGATAACAAAAGCAGTCTTAGGATGCATATATATTTGTAGAAATTTGTCAAAAATACATGTAGTATTGTCTTTTATGCCAATCATCATTAGGATATTAGGTAAAGATCATGTAACATGAAGATATTTGGCAAATGTATCGCTGTAAACATATCAAAAGTGGATTTTTGATTTAGTAAGGAGTGCTAAGCAATTATTTTGGCAGATTTTCTAGGTATTTACACTCTAAAACATGTTGAGCTGTTTATTTAACCCAATAGTTAAGTTGGTGTATTGTTGGGTTATTTTTAACCTTTATTTGGTTATTTGTTAATAACTTAACCAGTTGGGTTAAATATTTGGTGCTTTGTTGGGTTATTTTTTAACCTTTATTGGGTTATTTATTTAATAACTCAACCAGTTGGGTTAAAAACGTAGAATTTCAACAGTCAACTGATTTAACTGACACAGAACAGCTGTATTATTATGCGTACATAATGTTGCTTTTACGTTATAAAGTTTATTTAAGCTCTAACACAATAATGTTTTTTTGTTTTATCAAATTACCTCTCCGTGTCGTGTTTTTTATATCCGTTTCACCAGCACTCTTAATTATTGATGATGCAAACGCGCACTTCATAGCCAATCTATAGTATATTAAGCGAATAAAAACGCTTAATTGTCTGGAACTTAAAATGTAATGGGAAAAAAAGCATTTTCGATATTTTTGAAAACTGTATGTTATTTATTTACACAGCCATAATTATAAAATGAATAGTAGTACTACACTCTAAAAATTATTTTGCATTTTAGTTTTTTCAACATGATTTTGTAAGTTGAAACAACAAAGTTGGTAATTCAACTTAACCTAGTAAGTTTTCACTGTCTCAACTAAATGACATATATGAACTGATTGTCAATGTAATGTTCCCAATATAAATGTGTACCAGTGTGGGGCATTTGGTGTTGATAAATAAAGTGGAGCTGCAAGTTTCACTACAACCAATCAATGAATTGTCATAAGACATGAAAAGCACTGCCATAACGCAAGTAATGATGTGTAGGCAAATAATATTTGGTGTACATGTTGTGTTTATGTCCTTTAGTGTTTCAGCTTTTGTAAGGTAAAGAAAGAAATGTAAAGCTTTTTTATTGCTTGGTATTTTTTTTATACAGCACACAGATTCTGAAGAAGAGCTGAGCAGAGGGATGACTCCTGAAAATCAGAAACTGTTGATGAACATTGGAGCAGCGCATATGCAGTTTTTACACTCGCTTAAAAATAAAGATGTTGAGATCAGATTTTACAATGATTTTTATAATGTGTTTTTTTTTTTCAAGAGCCTGTGTTAGTTGGGTATTTTAGAGTTACGGTTATTTTTTTCTCCTCCTGAGATTACTTTCACTTTACAATTACTTTGAAAAAAATGACTTTGTAAGAAAAAATACTTTGTAAAGACAATTATATTGTAAGTACAATATGTGCAATTGCTAAATTGGGAGGAAAGACCTTTAATAAAATGTGTAAAGTATTTCGTTGTCTGTTCTGTTTCTAATTGAGAAAATCTGCAAGATTCAGTTCAGTGAACTTGAATATGTAAGTTAATATATTTAAACTAAACTTGGCAAGTTCTGCTAACTTGATAATGTAAGTCAACCTATTAAAACTAAACTTTGCAAGTCCAGTTAACTTGAA
Organism: Danio kyathit; assembly: GCA_903798195.1. NCBI lineage: Eukaryota > Metazoa > Chordata > Actinopteri > Cypriniformes > Danionidae > Danio > Danio kyathit. The sequence goes on along the minus strand of LR812526.1, from coordinate 31,711,793 downwards.
ATGAGTAGAAAACTTAAATAATTAAGTAAATACAACTTATCTGAGTCAATGCAACAAGATGACTTAAATAAGTTAAATTGAGTGAATACATAATTTTTTACAGTGTAGTAATAGTAGCAATAGTAATACGAGAATGGAAAAAATAACATTTAATCAAAATAACCCAATGCATTGGGTTAAATTTTATAACCCAATGCATTGGGTTAAAATAACCCATAGTTGGTAAGGTGCTATAATAACCTATAGTTGGGTTATATGTTGGGGTATTTTTAAGACAAGTATTTTAACTGAGTAGATTTTTTCAAACCCTTGTGATTTCAGATTTTCAAGAGTTGTATCATGGTCAAATATAGTCCTATTTTAAAAAAAAAACAATGATGTATAAATCTCAATTTGGCACTGGCATTGCCAACTACTGACCCAGAATGCATAATAAAGTACAAAGTTTCTTAATCATTTGACAAATTTGTTGCCTGTACACAAAACTCTTCAAAATCAGAACAGAAAAACTTTTCCATTTTGATCAAGTAAACATACCTCTAAATACCAAACACAAACAGCAGCCTGTGATTTGACCACGGACAGATTTTGTTAGCCTTCACTGCATTGCACCTGCCAAAGGAAGGCCTGATCATGTTGACATAAGCAATACGGCTGATTTAGAGCGCAAACTAGCATGAGCGAGGAGATCAAGGCAACTTTTAGCACATAGCCGAGAGCCAGTGGAGATTCTGAGGATCAATGATACTGTCCCAAATCCGCCATTCAAAGCCAAATGACTTATAAGTCAACATCACACAGCCCGACCTGTTCTCTATGATCAAACAGTCCTTTAACCGAGTATGCGTACCCAGCCCTGTCCTTAAGGAACAGGGGGGAATATTTTACATACTGATCTCAGATGAAAGTAAGTCAACTGAGGGAGAGAGGAGTTAGTTGGTATTTTGCTGGATATTTTCAGTCTTTGTGCACTCGATGCAGCCTTTTCTTTATCATGGCATCCGTAGCTGCACAGCGTCTCATTTCACATGGGCAGCCCTGATTTGATCAATTCATGTGAGAAGAGGAGGTGATTTATGGAGCTACTCGTCAGACTAACAAATTGCTCGCTACGTGCGGCTTGTGAGGTAATTTTACATGCTATATCAGAAGTCATTCATCACATTGTTGACAAAGAGTCCAGGGTTTACAATAAAGGCAGATTTCTCTTCATATTCATCCTCTAATGAGTCGCAGAACATTGTATAAGATGAACCCCGCATTGTAATTAAATGCAAGGCCCTGTGATGTCTTAAAGTGGCATGGGTAATCAGAAATGCTCAAAAGTCATCTCTGAGGAAGATTCATAACAGGATTTAATGCTAGCCTGCATTGTCACTGGATACAGCAGGAGGTGAGGTTTATGGAGATGTTTGCACATTTCATCATTAGGATGAAGAATTACATTGGTATTTAAGAAGACAGCAGGCTGACAGGTGAGAGAGGAAAGAAAAAAGAAATGGAGGAGAGGAACAACCAGGGCCACGGTAAAGAGTGGGCAGCCAGGAACAGTGTCAACATCACTGTTCAGAGCATGCAAATAATTCAATACGTATTCTTAACATTCATTCATTCATTCATTTTCTTGTCGGCTTTGTCCCTTGCGGGGTCGCCACAGCGGAATGAACCGCCAACTTATCCAGCACGATTTTACGCAGCGGATGCCCTTCCAGCCGCAACCCATCTCTGGGAACGTATTCTTAACATATGTTAACATATTTGTAAGTAAATAATACACATATATAGTTGAAAACAGAGGGCTCTATTTTAACGTTCTAGTTAAATTGAAAAAAAAGCCCCCTGGACATGAAGAAGGCATGCACATAGTGATTTTTATTTTTATGTAGTAAATAATAACTTTTGCAACATTTTAATCCTTCATTTTCTTTTATATGTGAAGATATTTGTGTATTGTTGTACATCCTGTGTGTATTAAGAGTTTGAACCTGCATAGGCGCATAACTAACGCGCTCTGCGCTGGACTTTAGACCAGCTTTTAGTAGGTCAATAGTGCAGTCTATTTCAGTTTCTCAAAATAGCAACGTGCCAACAATGCACCTTAACACACCTCCTTTTTAGACCAGAACACCCATGAGTCCACAAAGTGGCACAAATGGATTAGCTATTTAAAGAACATGGCGCAAAACGTAAAAAATTAGGTTGTGCTGGTCTGAAAATAGCAACAAATCACGCCAAACACATCTTGCACATTATTGCGCTGGATGAATGATAGGACCCAAAATGATTAGCCCTGTGAAATTTGAATTCTTCTTAAAATATTCTTTATCTGCTGTTAATGAAGGAAAGATTGAACACATTTTTAAGCATAGTTTGAATTGGTAATTTCTAATAACTAATTTCTTTTGCCAAGATGTTGGTACCTATTTTGCAAGATATTCAGCTTAAAGTGCAAATTACAGGCTAAACTAGGTTAATTAGACAAATTAGGGAAGATATTGGGCAACAGTGGTTTGTTTTGTAGTCAATGAGAGAGAAAAAAATTCTTAAGGAGGATAATAATATTGACTCGAGTTTTTACATTAAAAAAAATCTAAAATTCAAATATTGAAGTCAAACCAATAGAAACAATACCTTCTCAAGAAAAAGAAAAAAACAAGAAGAAATACTTTGTCAAACATCACTTGGTTTGAATAAGAAATAAAATTTTACAGAAGTGCTAATAATTTTGTCTTTAAATATACAAATCTCGTTGGGGGGACTTAAATACTCAGTTTTTCTAGATTTACAATTTAAAGTTATTTAATTTAAGGTGTTTGAGAAAAACATAATTGTTGTTTTATTCTGAAAATGATTGACAATATTGACTTCCAAATCTAAAGACAATTTTGTCATTTAGAGCTTTTTATTTGTGTATAAAATAGCTAAAAGTGCCATATTTTTGGACATTTATAATATTTTTTTATTTAGACTACACAATACCAATGCTTTAGAAGAGATAATAAATCAATATCTGGTGAAATAAAGCCAATCTTCGAGTCACAACAAATGAAAACATTTGTTATTCTGACCAACTGTCATTTTCTGAAAGAAAATAGTCTAATAAACGACAATATTTTTATTTAAAATTTGGAAGAAGTTTTACAAGAGCTATTTAGAATAAAGCAAAATTGACATTTTACTCAAACATCTTAGTTAAAGATCTCTTTTACCAGTATGTATATAGAAAACTTTAGATTACTTTAGATCAATGCATTAATATTAACAATTTTCACATTATTATTGTTCTTAACAACAGTATTAACAATTATTATCATGTGAAGTCTTTCCTTTACTCTAAAACATATTTTTTAAAAATACAAGATTATTATCAATTTATCCCACTAAATGTACTCTCTCCAAAAAACGGATTCTTGTGAACTTCAGGCCTGAGAAAGATTATAACACATTTTACACATGAGAAAGAAACCACAAAAAAAAACAAAGTTTAATATTCATGACAACCCAAGTATGTGAGCGTGAATGTAACCAGAGCACCTGAAATCAACGGTCCTGTTTGAGTGCGATAAGCCGTGCATTCACAGACCATTGAGCTGTTCGGAACATTTACATTCATCTGTCTAACAAAGAGATTAAGTGAATAAGTTCATTTCATGTGAAACAAAGACAAGCAGAGCGGAGGGTGAAAAAAAATGACGGATCGCTGACTCGCTGCACTGAGCGACTCACAGTCAAGCTGCATTACATAAAGCTCCAGAACTCCACAAGGGCTTGGAATGAGATTATAACTTAAATCCAATTGCTTTTCATACTTAGACAGGCATCCGTAATCCTTAAACACACACCCGGATTTTGAATTAAGATTGGCGCACTGTTTTCCACCACTTGTGGAATTTAGCAATTCAAACAAAACTAAAAAATACCAACAGAGAAAATTCTGGCATCCGAAGAAACACCTAACAAAACCAAACACAAATCAAAGCATGGCTGCATAATCCATAATTAATACAAAACCTCCAGGCTAACCGACCGTTCCTGTATCATAATGAAGACTCATTTTCAGCATCCATGGCTACTTAAGACACGCCGCGGTAAAGCAAGCTTCAAATGAACTATTATTGTTTATTGTGCGAGAACTCATGCATGCCTGCAATTAAAGGTTATTCATAAAAACAAATCCTCCATGTGGCAATCCACATAATGATGGATCGCAGGGTCTAGCTCAGCTAAACGCGAGCCATTCATCTAGCAGACAATACGAGGATGCTGCGTTGAAATTGTGCTTACTCTGGCTATCCGGCAATCCCTGAATGAGATATTATTCAGAGAGTCATTTCTGTGTCATAGCTGATGCATTTTCTTCCTGCTATCGCTACTACCTGACTATGCACAGTGATTGATAGCGTTCATATCTATAATTGTGTTTGCTTATGTCCTTGCGGCTACAGGCTGCCATCTATGGGGGAGTTTGTTTAAGAACAGAGCACCTTATATGCATGTTAGAGGTCCTACTGTTGTAAATACAAAAAAAGAGGATATGTTTCAGAGGTCACAGAGATGTACGCGTGAGAAGTTGTGTTGACCACTAACTGAACAAGTCAGCTTTTTAAAAAAAAAAAAACAACAGCATGCAGGCACGTGATTCGAATGTTATCACTCAATTAAATGCCGTTGCCAGTGGTTATCAGCTGATAGATATGGGCCAGTAGGGGCCTTCTGCACCTACTGGAGGGCTCGGAAGACTGTTATCATCCATCCACATAATTAATCAGCTATACTAATAGAGAAGACTCCAGATCCAGATCTGTTTTTACATTACTGTGACGGTTAGGTTTAGGGTTGGGGTAGACGTTAATAAAATACAAATAATGGGAGATTTAATAAATAATATAAAAATTCTCGTGGTTAATCAGCTATACTAATAGAGAAGACTCCAGATCCATATCTGTTTTTACATTACTGTGACGGTTGGGTTTGGGGTTGGGGTAGACGTTAATAAAATACTATTAATGGGAAATTTAATATATAATATAAATAATTTTCGTTAACTTCTGGCCGCAGCCATATGTGATCTATAGCTGATTAACCATGTGGATGGATGATAACAGCCTTCTGAGCCTACCAGTAGGTGCAGAAGGCCCCTACAGACTCATATCTATCAGCTGATAACCACTGATAACAGCCATTCAATCGAGCGATAACATTCGAATCGGCTGATGCAGGCATCTCCATCGCAGCAGGCACAGGACGTCAACATGACGTCAGATTGACGTTGTATCGTTGACGTTGTGTCGTGGGGATGTTGCATTTTGTTTAGAAATGAAAATTGGGTTGACGTCAGAACCCAACGTCAATGTTCAACCTAAAATCAACTAAATATCAACATCTTGTAAAGTTACAGCTTGACGTTGTGTTTAAGATGTTGGCTCGACGATCACTTTCCAACACAACCTAAAAATCAACCAAATATTAACATCATTTTATGTCATTATTTAACGTCAAAATAACGTTGATCTTAGACGCTTGGTCACCTGGCGTCACAATCTAAATCTAACCTAATATTATTATCTCATGACGTTGTGTGCCTGCTGGGATGAAGCGAAATTTGCTTCGTGTTGCTGTAGGCATTTTACATGCAGGCTGTCTGAAATATATAGCAAAACTCAACCAAGAGCGATCATTGTGTACATTATGATAACAATCGCTTTCATAAACGACCCTTTGCCCAGAGTGCTGCTCTAGATGGAATGGAAAATGCATTTCCTGTACTGACTGAGCTCTGAATGTGACAGAATGGCTTAAAATTTCATTTTGTGATGGGGAGCTATAAACACACACACACCCCTTCACCATCCTTCAGTGTGAATGTGTGCGTATTTGCATAATATGGAGCGGCTTAGACCATCATGAATCCCTGTGTAGAATGTGTGAACTCCAATTTAATTCATCTGGGGTGATGGATTAACACTGGATTTCATATAGCAATATGACTATTTAGATGGGAGATGGATCTGAATATTCTTTCATATACATGATTTTGCAGCTATGGTGAGCTTCTGTCAACATTTCATATACTGTGTCTCTGTTTGCTTTGTTATTTCAAAAGCTAAAATACTTTTAAAAAATACTTTACCTGCATAAACCAGTTTGTGTGGGGAAAATTAGATCACTTAAAAATGACTGGTTAATATTTGTTTTATTCTTTAATTCTTTCAGATTTCATGCACAGATTTTGTCATTTAGAGTTTTGTTTGACAATTTGTGTTGTTTTTATATTGATTTCAATAAGTTAAAGCTTTATTTTGCATTTAAACCATTTTATTTATCTATTGTGTGATGACATACACAAGAGAAAGAGAAAAATAAGAAAAAAAGGAAGGAAGAGCAAAATTCCAGCAAATCCCAGATAATATTTGGCTTTATCAAATTGTCCTTGTACATTTAAACATGGTTTTGAAGATCATTTATAAAAAGACTAGTGAACTCAGAGGCTCTCAAATTGAGTTTTATTTATTTCAAACACTAAAATTGTACCAAATCTTTTGTTAATTGTTTAAAAGAGGGGGAGAACGAGTGTTAAAATCCAATTTATTAAATCAGGCATCTTCAAAGTACCTTTAAGGCAAGTCATTTCACTCAGCGGCCATCTTTGAAAAGCCTCTCGGGCAGTATGCTCAGGCATTCTGTCTAAATGGAGAAACATCAAATTCTCCAAACCTGTTAGCCAAGCTTACGATTACATTACATATCTGGAATCACCAATAAAATTAAACAACAACTGTCTCATAAGTTTCATTTCTAAACGTCAGAATCAAACAAAATAGGCATTTTTTCAGGTTGCCCGAGCTAATGCGCACTTGAAAGGAACAAGATCCCGACACCGACCTCATTTATGGTCATTCTACACATTATCATCCTCTGAATAACAACTTGATCCTAATGGTGATTCTCCTCCAGAAATGAAAGTGACTCTTTGTTTGAGTAGTTGCTGTCATGTGATGTGTGTTTGACAGGATGGACTATACCTCGCGTGCGCTTCATACAGATTACAAAATCAGAAAACGTTTGTTTTAAGTGTAGTGGGTTCATTTTTAGAGATTTCAAGCTTTATGTGGGTATATTTCTTATGTCTGTAAAGCAAGTATTCGCTGAGATTCCAGTGTGTTTATTTGTAAAAGCACACGTCTGGTCTGAGCTTCTCCCGTATAGAATCATCTATAGCGATACGATGATTGGCTCCTGTACTAGGTGAGGCTTCATTCACCATATTGACGTTACACTTTTCCCCATTCAAAACTATACGAGTGACATGTCTTGTGTATTCTATAGCCTTTGGCGTCTTGCCAAAAGAGATGCAAAAGCTATACTGTCTTGTTAATTTTTAGACAGGTGATTATCATAACATACCACACCGAAGAAGACAGTAATTTCAAATCATTTTTAAGAAATTATTTTTTAATAATTTACATTAATGATGTTTTTTCATTGGAGAATATGACAATCAACTAGGGCTGGACGATTTGGCCTAAAATCTAAATCTCGATTAATTGAACATTTTAACTCGATTACCATTAATGAATGATTATTTTATTTATATATTTTATTTTTTTGCCCTCATAGTTCACTGACAAGTTTTGTACAGTAAATATGTTCATATTACAAGTGAGAGATTTTTGAATGAAAGATGCATTACATGAATTTTAAATAATTGAAGGAAACACACACTATCTACTACCGATGATTATTTATTGAACATCAAAGTTGAACAACTGAAACCAACCGTTACTTTTTTCTTATAAAATAACTTTCACTTTTGGAAACAAAATAAATTATTTTAATTGTTTTTTCTATAAAAAATAGAAAATAAGCAGCATCTTTTCTAAATAAAATATCACTTGTATATCCTGTTAATAATATTTTAAACCCGTGCTTTCTGCGTGGGTGTTTGTTTTTTCTAAACGCTACCTTAATGTAGAAGTAGCTCAAACATGCTCAATCAGAGGCAGGTACCGGCGGACATGCAATAACTTTAATCATAAGGTAAACACAAAACAAAAGTCTCCATATGGAGCTCCTTCACGAGACTCGACACTTGTAAACACTCGCACCTCTTTCTCGGCCCCGCACACACTCATCAACAATACCAAACTAACCAATCACAGAGCTTGCACTATGCATCGTTGCAACTTGTAGTTACATTTTTGAGAGGTGTACGTCAGCATCAGCCACAGTGAGGGGTCTCGACGCTAAAAAATAAACAGAGCGGGGTCATGTGACTCCACACCAGGTAGAGAAAGTAATTGAAAAAAATTCAACCTGGAAAAAATAGATTGATTATAGGTTGTGAGCGTCGATTTCGATTACTTTTTGATTAATCACCCATCCTTACAATCAAACAACACTGTAAAAGCTTGCTCCATCACCGAGGCTTAAAAGCTACAGTTCATTGCACCGTTTCTGTGCTGTCTTTTTTTTTTACTCCACAACTCAGAGTTACTTGTGCTTTTTGTCTAGTAACCATTTCAACTTGAAAGAGTCTTTTTTTCTCCAGTAAAAAAGCTCAAACAGCCCGCAGTCAAAAAAACACATGGCTGTGATGTCCCACCAGAGTACCGAATCTGAGGCCTAGATAAAACTCACTGGCCCATATTTCTGCTCTGTTCCTCCCCCCTCACTCTCTGTTTGTCAAAGCAGCTCAGCATAATGCATTTCCAGGCTCAAAGCATACAAGTCTGTTTAAATGCTGATATAAAGCACAGCCCCAATTCATCAGCATGACATAATAACCTAATGCCACGGTGGCCCAGAAGTAAATGTTCATTCAGACTAAGTGTGGCACAAAAAATCACTCATGTCAAAGCTGCCCCTTTCTATGCAATTAAAATGTAAAATAATCAGAAATAATAACTTTGTTTATGTGGTATTATCTCACAAATGCACAAATGAGCTCTAACTGCCACTGATACAATTATACATAATAAAGAGATAAAGAAGAGGCATTTTATGTAACCATATTGGGGGGAACAATAACAAAAAAAATTGGAATGGAAGACGTGAATAGATTTGAACTTGGTCTTGTTCTCCAATGCACAAGTCAATGGAGACACCACAGTCTCTGAGTCTCTGAAGCAGAGTTATGAATTAATATTAGACATAAATGCTTGCACTCTGAAACTACATATTTTATATTAACTACATAAATAGGCCATTTTCAGTCATCAAACCAGACATTATGGCAGTATGATTCCCCTTTAAATTATGAAATATTATATTCAATGTTATATGCAGTAATTTAATAGTACTGTCACTGAAAATCTGAAACAAGCATTCGATTGATCTCTTACAGACAAGTTGTACACACAAAGACTATCTCAGTGTTCACTATGTCCCACTTTACCTGCTATTAATGAGTTTGCATAATACAAATAAATCATTTAAAATGCTTTAAATGATCGTACTACTAAAACTACATGCGATTTAAATGATGTGCGCACTTTCACTAGGAGCACAGCTCCAATGAATACATGCATTTCAAATGATCAGAGGCTTCACAGTTCTAATAGAAAAGCATATAAAACTTCCCAAACATTCCCAAACTGTAAAGTGCTATATCATCAGGAAATGTAAATTATGTCTCATTATGTCTTCATGGATTTGAGTGTCCATGTTTACTGCAGTTTGTACATTGCAAAAATATTGTCATATAAAGTCACTGTTTCTTTTTAGAAGATTTCTGAAGAAAACTTGGTTTCGATTTGTGCATTGATTATTTTTAGGATATAATAAATCATTTTTTTTTTGGCTCTTCAAGCTTTAGAGAAAATGGCTTTAAATGTGGAGAGAGGAAGGCTTTATAAAAATAAAACATTTTCAACGTTTGGAAGATGGACAAAAACCATGTGGATGAATACATGATGACAGACTGTACATTTTTGGGTGAATTATACATATATAAGTGTAATACATTGAGTCTTGGAAGAAAACAAACTATAATGGCAGTATAGTTTATATCAGTGATACTTTCACTAATTTTTATATCACGGTTTCTTAACATATACAGTGGAGGGAATACAAATTCAACACATCATGTTTTTTTTTTTCTTGGAATAATATTTATAAAGAAAAGCTACTGACATGGAATTAAACCAGATTTTGGTATTTAAAAAAAAAAAAAAACAATACAAACATAAAATAAAAAATAAAATAAAAAAGTGAAAAATTAGTTCTGTGTAATAACAATAAAACTACTGAACTACTCAAATGAGTTTAATACTTTGTATACCAAAGGCTTTTTTTGGTACTAGCAGTTTAAAGATGCCTCTCATGTGGAGAATGCGTTGCTCAGGTGTGATTTATTTCCACAGACTTCAACAGAGAGTAAAAATCTTGATGGTTCTGTGGGTCTCGTCAATCAAACCTGATCTTTATTTTGTATTTTGTATTGGATTTAATCAGGTGATTGGCTGGGCCATTCTACAGCTTGATTTTCTTTCTCTGAAACCATTTGAGAGTTTCCTTGGCTGTGTTTTAGATCATTGTCTTGCTGAAATGTCCACTCTGGTTTCATCTTCATCCTCCTGCTAATGTAGATGTTGGACTAAAGCAGCTAATATTAACTTACACTTACAAAGGGCAGAGGGTTGCTGAATAACTATACTGAGAGATTTTAGCTGCTGTCTGAGCTTCCATTGCCTTTCTATACCTCCCCTTCTTCTAGTGTTCAATACATTTCCCCCTGTGTCATTTCATTTTATTACACACAATTTATTACACATTATTTTTATCACACATTCATTATTACACTTAATTTGTAAACTAATCAGTTTTGTTTTCTTTGCATATATGGATTTCTTTGGTTGTTGTCAACATCCAGTGAAGATTTTAAGTCAACAGCACCTTTAGAAATATGTTTTTCTGAGAAAATGGTGATGTGTTTCATACTAATTTCCCCACTATACACTCATTTGTACTCCGCTGCAGTTTTGAACTGAGGTACTGTACATCAATATACTATGTCACACAGCTTGACAACATATACAGTATATTCAATCCATATTTACTGTTTAAACCATCTTTAATGTTTAAACTTTCCCTGACAGAAAGAAGATGCTTTATTTCTATACAAAAAAAAGCATACAGTGATACTACAGTGTGAATAAGCCTCCACCACTGAAAGTCAAAGATTTGGGTGCTTTTAATGCACAGATGGGCCAAATGTACTGAATTCAATAAGGCTTGAGTTACATCCTTCCTATATTCCCATATATGAACAGGATCTAAAGTGTAGAGAGCTCTAATTGAATCTTAAGCTGGGTGATGTTTTGTGTTCTTTCAGCTCACGGCCAGTGAAGGGGAGATGATTGAATTAACATTGCTGAACACAAATGCAATCCAACTCGTTTTCCAGGTGTCTTAAAGCAGTAGAGCCACGGGCTAATTTCTTCTTACACTGTTTACTGCCAAAATCCTCTACATTCCAGCTGCCAAGCATATAGTTTTTGACTTTGTTATTTCAACACAATGGATGGATGCATTTTTTTTTAGAAATAAGGAAAGGAGTCTCTTTCCTGCAATAGATACAGAAGGGAAGTTCTATGGCTGTGGGGAATTACTGAAGTATAGAAAGAAAACTTATATTTGTGTGTGTGTGTGTGTGTGTGTGTGTGCGTGTGCGTGCGTGCGTGCGTGCGTGCGTGCGTGCGTGCGTGCGTGCGTGCGTGCATGCATACGTGTGCATGTGTGTGTGCACGAGCTATAAAGATGACAGGTTGTTTAAAAGCAGGTCATCCTGCACTCAGGCACTTTTACACAATTTTTAAACACTTTCCTTCAGGTGCTCTTTCTTTCCCTCTGTTCTTTATTCAAATCAAATTTGTATGAATGCAAAACCAGAGCCCCAATTTTCCTAATACAGCCCAAAAATTTATACTCCTCCTGTAAAAATGTAGATCTTTTTGAGTGTGTAGCAGAAGAGTAGGCACGTTTTGTGGCATACTTGCGCATCATAAAATGCGCCTCCCTGTTGCTTATTTACATGCTGTGTCAATCATCTTGCGACGGTTTAAACCTCCCTCATCCATTTACACAGCCACGTGTCGGTTCATTCAACTTACACGAGAAACAATTCATCCTACTTTTCATTGGAAGAAAAGAACTAGCACAGCGCACAGTAGTAAGCCTGTCATGCAGAGCACTAACATATTTTAGCATAATAATGCCTTTAAAAGTGAATGGCCTAGTAAATCTTTACAGAAGTTCTCAGTGTTGTTGCAGATGAAATATAGCACAGATAATATTACATTTTTAAAAATGTACCAAATCTCTCTTTTAAAGGGATAGTTCACCCCAAAATGACAATCTGTCATCATTTATTGACCCTACTTCTTTCAAATCTGTTCTGAGTTTCTTCCTCTGTTGAACACAAAAGAAGATATTTTGAAGAAAGCTGGAAATCTGTAACCACTGACTGTAACCGTGTTAGGGCTGCACAATATATTGTTTCAGCATCAATAACGCAACGTGATCATTCGCAATAGTCACATCATGAGTATATGCAATGTTGAGTCTGGATTATAAGTGATCACTTTTCAAGTGTTTTTTGAGGCCTGTGACTGTATAAGAATTTTAAAAGCATAAAGACATAAGAAATTGTACCATTTGTAACTTTGAAAAAATTAATAACGATTAATTTTATTAAATTGTTTACACAACGAAGACTACACAATATCATTTTACATTTGATTATTCAATTACCGTATGCTGAATACAGTTAGCCTCATCAGAAAACAATAAAAGACAGTTTATTTATTTGTAGCATTTTCTTTATTGAGTTTATCTATGCTTGTAGATTGTTTATGATATTTTATGCAGATGTACTCCCCTACAGAATCATCCCAATCAATCTTAAATTATATATATATTTTCCAAATAGTTATTCAAGTCATCTAGTGAAATTGTATTCATAATTGCAATACAATTATGTATTATCTACAGTGCTCAGCATAATTGAGTACAACCTATTTTGAAAGTGAATATTTTATCCATTTCTCAGTGAATATGGGCAATGTATTTTAGTGCATTTAAACAAAACAGATTTATCAAACAAATATATTTATTAAAATAATATTTTAGTCACCAAACATATTTAGAAACTGAAAGATAATACAATTAAATTAAATTAATTACAATTAAATTAATTGCAAAAAAAAAAGAAGAAAATTACAACCTACAAAATTTCTACAAAAATTACATTTTTTGCTTCACTTATTTCCCCCCCTTTTTTAAACTTGTATTTAATATTTTTCTATAACATATAAATATGGGTGTACTAGTTTTTGGACCGTTATCATAAGTTATTTTGTTAGATAAGCTCCAGATTTGGCTTCAGTACTGACTAATCTAATGTATAGGCACAAATATAATATTGTATAGCTTCCTATTAAAAATATTAATTTAAAAGATAGATTTGTGAGGGGTGTACTTATACATGCTGAGCACTGTACTGTATATTGCAGAATAAAAAATATCGCAATCGGCTATTTGTACTTGTATTTACAGTTGCATTTACACTTTTTACAAATAATCGTCAGCATCCAAATTTCACTGCATGACTATTAATAAAAGCTAAATGAATAAATTCTTTTATTAAACGCCACACTGCTATTATTTTGAACACACCCATTTCCATGCTTTAGCCAACTACTCACAACAAACAGACAAGAGTTTAACTGTTTTTCTATTACACTACTACAGTAAATCCACAATAACATCATTTGCATAGCACAAATATGACTATTGCTAGTAAAAGTGTTTCAAGGGGTTATAGATGGTATTGCTGTTTTTAAACACAACTGAAATTCAAAGCATGCAAAAATGTTCAGCCTCCCATTTCCAGCAGTATCAACTATTTTTTAACCTCATACTTCACTTCAGCTTCTCATCAGTCTTTCTGACCAATCAAATGCTCTCTAGAATTTGAAGCATCATGCCCTATTCACCTAAAAAAAAGCTGAAGCAATGGATGAAATAAGTCACACATTTATTATGGTGAAATGCACACAGCACACTAGTGCACATGTATATAGGAGATGCATTAGGTGCACATTAGGTGCTGTCCATTAGTGTTAATGAATATGGTTTTGCATAGTGATATGCAAACCTCTCTATATGAAGCATTTCAAATCCATCTGGATATACAAAGAATGCTTCATTTTTAAATGTGAATGCAATTGAAAATCATTAGAAACCTTAGGGAGGGAAAAAGAAGACAAACACAGGTGCCATGCTTTTTTTTTTAATAAAACTGTGAATGTCACAATCTGTCAAATACAGTTTTGCAATGCTGAGATTTAAAGCACTGCTGGCTATTTTAGAAAAAGAGAATGTTTCAGTGGAGATTGTGTCAACATATCAAATATGGATGCAAGTTCCAATGCACTTCAGTGGGATTTTTAATGTGTTCAAATCCTCCTGGGAAGTTTGTACTGATGAGCTATTACAACATCGTGTAGATGGTGATTCTACATAAAATCCAACTACATTCACAACATTGTTTTAGTTCTTTACCGTTTTCAATCAATTTACATATGCCCTGAAATTTAAAAACAAGCCATATTTATCATATGCTAGAATATTATGTGTTCTAGCATAACTGTACAATATTATTTTGTAGTTTTATTAGCTTAAATAGTTTTATTGCAAATGAACAAAAAAGTAATCCATTCATTAACTGAAACAGTGGGCTGTGGGCAATTTTTATGGTGGCCGAGAGAGCTTAACGTGCTGCAATTTAAGAAAACACATGCAACTACAAAAAACACAAGCAAACTGAGAAAAGATGTTCATCTGTTTGACAGCACACATGCTGCATATCCTCACAACACATCCACATTTTAAAAAATGTATTTTTGATGTATTTTCCCTCAACACAAACAAGTTAATAAAACACACTGCATTTTCTCACAACGCAATTTACGAAAACACACTGAATTTTCTCACAACACAAAAAGAATGGAGCACAACGGAAATGTTTGAAGGGGACCCAAAAATGTGATGGACGCTGCTGTTGCTCAGTGAAGTTGTAGCTGATCTTTGAAACGTGAGTTTTTAGTTTGTTTATTTTAATATCCCAATTCCTGTGTCTTTAGTATTTATTAGCCTAAATAACCATAACCTAAATAGCCAGGTCCGTCACATTTTAGGGTCTCCTTGAAACATTTCCATTGTATTGTGAGAAAATGTAGCGCGTTTTATTAATGTGTTTGAGTTGTGAGAAAATGCAGCACGTTTTTTTTTTTTAAATGTGTTTGCAATGTGAGAAAATGCAGCACGTTTTTTTTTTAAATGTGTTTGCGTTGTGAGAAAACATATTTATCAGGAATCAGGTTATTGCAAAGCTGATGAAATAGAAAGAATGTGATCAATAGAGCTATTAAATCTGTTAAATAATGAAAACGTGTTATATAAAATATTAGTCTATATAGATAGACTATATAAAATATAAGAGATATTTATGTTAAACCTTTCAATTTAATTAGGTAATTACATACACAAATATAAATAAACAGATAAAACCCTTAAAGGACATTCAAGATGAACAACTCTCCTATCGCAAATATTAATGTAGCCTTTACTCTTTATGATTTTTTATTATTATAATTATTATTCTTTTTCTATGTTTTTTTATGATGTGGATGTCATAATTCTAAGATTTTGGTATTATTTTGATTGTTAAATATTCAGCATATACAAAAAAAAAAACTGATAAAAGTTTCTGTTCATCACGTTGGTCAAGCTAACCCCCACAAACTGTCTATATATTATAAGCTGAGAGTTTTATTTATTTGATAGTTTATTTTACATTTCTTGTTTGTATAGGGCTAAATAACAAATAAAAAGTGAACAAATTTTTGCACTGTTTTATTTTAAAAAAAGCGTTATAAGAGTCTGGAGAAATTATCGACTTTGCAAATTCACTTTGCAGACATTTGTAGGTACAGACATCCATTGTGTGCATTCTTGGCAGTTTTTCCATTCTTTTTAATATTGTCCATATCGATATCGGATTATATCGTATCGACAGAAATAAAAAAATATAATTGTGATATAAATTTTTGCCATATCGTCCAGCCCTATGTCAACTAATGAGATCTTTTCTCAATTTGTTGGCGTTTTTTGTAATTGCACGTTTTCTAAATTGCAACACGTTAAGCTCTCTTGACCATTGTAAATTTTAGCCATTTAATGTTATATGAAATAATAGGATTCTCATTTTAATATGCCAGTGATTGTGAAAAAATATTTCAAAATGAATAATTAGGATGGGTAGTATGCAAAATTGGGTTGCAGAAATAGTTTCTTTATTATTTTCCATTTTATATAGGATCATAATATTTTAACCACATTGAATTAAATGTGATATTTAGGCCAGAAAACCTGAAATAAAATTAACTTTAGCTACAATATTCTTTTTATTTATAATGTAAAAAAAAATCATACTTTAAACAATGTAATACATTTGTATACCAATTTAATCAATTGATCATTTCTACTGGCACTTATACACTGCAGAAATATAAAAATAACTATCTTGAGATATTTTTGTGAAACATCTAGACTTTTCCACAGTTTTATATGTCAGCGTCACTGCAGACAACAGTCACCAACTGCAGTGCTGCGCTTTCTCTCTCCAGCAATCCCGCTGTCAGACTTTGTTTCCCAGCCCTGAAAATCTAAGACAGTCACTTGCTTGCAGAAACCAGTTGTTACTCTGACAACTAACTGAATTCTGTGCGAACACAACCATATTTAGCTCTCTAAAACAGGACTGACAAGCGTTCTCTGTGAATGCAGTCCCTCTCTCTCTCTGTCTGTATCCAACTAGTTTAACACATTTCTGTGAAAAACAGTACAGAGATCAGGGCCTCAAATTCCCCCCTAAAGCTCTTAAACTCCTACAGATTTTGAGCAGAACAGCTCATCATCACTGGGCGATCTGTTCTCCACATCCAAATATCTCTAATCACAGCCTCCTTTCTGCACAAATAATGCCCACAAATGAAAGCAATTTACAGGCGTTGGTCTAGCATGAGATTGAGTGTGCGCTTCAGGTTGATCAATAGGGTTTTCTACACTCGCTTGTGTA
The DNA here is from genome assembly GCA_903798195.1 of Danio kyathit. NCBI lineage: Eukaryota > Metazoa > Chordata > Actinopteri > Cypriniformes > Danionidae > Danio > Danio kyathit. Next base: position 31,694,653 of record LR812526.1, on the reverse strand, counting down.
CTGTACGCACAGGTTCACTAATCCCTGCGATCGTTACTTGTACCTCACAAACTTCAGATCTTTTGTATTCTCTTTGTGTATGAGCTGCCAGTGCCAACTCTAGCTTATGGAGGGGGGAAGATGTGTGTCTTTATTGTAGACCAAAGTGTTTCTTCAACTATAAAGCACTTGTACTGTTTTTCCCTGGGGTGCATTTAAAACTAACACATTTCTTTTTTGTTATTTTTGGTATATGAAGGTTCTGATTCAATTGTTTTTCCTCTATTAGATTTATATTATGTTACAAGATTGCATCGTTGACAGGAAAATAAACAAATACGTTGAACTAATGTAGAGACCTCTTTAAACCTGGAATTAAAATTAGTTTTCTTGAATTCGATCATAAATGAACAACATAAAATACAGATCTAAACCATCTCAGAAACACATCTGTTCAGATTTCAGGAGATACCGTAAATGTTATATTTTTTTACAGTCTTTTAAAAAGAAATCACAAAACATGACATTACATATATCTAAATAATATAATTACATATATAATTTAATTCAATTTATAAGACAATTTTCATGAGGCATCATTGTAGAAAAAATATTTGCAAAATATAAAATATGTGCATAATATTTCTAAAAAAAAATTAAGTCACAATAATAAATAATCAAGGTAAGAATCTGTTATGATCACCAGCAGTGTTGCTCTTGCAGACTGCTGGAGAACACTCACATTTAACTGCACTACAAATCCCATCTTGCACTTCACTCACACACCTGGCCCAGATTCATCTTGATTGCAAACACACACAACTGAATCTGTTCAGGACTAATCAGATGGCCTAAAAACACATCACACACACTCAGATTATTGCTGAGTCTTGTTTCTGTTATTGTAACACAATGAGGCATTTTCTTGTCTTATCTAGCCGTGTTTTGAGCCTTTGCCTTGTTTTATTGTTTCCGTTATTTTTGCCGTCTGTACTGACCATTCATCTGCTTTGCTGTAGTGGTGGGCAAAGTGAGGCTTCATGTAACACCAAAACAGTCGAAGCAAATGTGTCAAAGATTCGAACGTTTCTAAATCCACCTCTACAGTGACACCTAGTGGTAATTTCTTTTGTATTGCTCTGGAATAGCCTAAAGTTACACAAATTGAGGTATTAAACCCTGTGTTGTAAAATTAAGGTTTCAAGTGATTTAGAGAAGCAGTGAGAGTTCCTGGCTAGCATGGCAAAATAATGTGTAGATAGATGTTAGTTTATATTTAACATTATTAAAATACATCAAGTCATAATTGAAGAGTGTTTGTATAACCTGGGATTCGAACTCGGGTCATTTGCAGCAGTTACTCTGAGCACACGTGCAGTCCACTAGCCTACATGAGATAGTGTTTTCTATGTCCCTGTCAGTCAAACGCAGATTTGCCAGGTCTCGAAAATGACCGATGCTTTGAATCGCTTTAGTTATGTGTAGGTGTATCAAAACACATTAGTCACGTGACCAGAGTGTTTAGAAACACTTGCGCTTCAGGATCTCAACACCGTGTCGAAACATCAATTTCACGTCATTTATTATGTAAATAAATATGTCTTGTTTTAGTCATAAAAAAGTAACATTATTAAAATACATTAAGTCATAATTTTAATCATTATAGTTATTTGTACAAATCTCTCTTATATTTGCTCTATATTTGCTCTTAGACAAACTTTAGTTAAGAAGTTTGAAGTTGTTTTAAAATTTCATAGGTTGAGCCTACATCTCTGGAAACATTAAGAGATAAATATCCCTTGCTTTTAATATTTTCAATATTTACATAATTCATGTAAATAAAAATGTGTATAATGCTAATATTTATTCATTATTTTTCCTTTGCCTTAGTCTCTGATTTATCAGGGATCGCCACAGCGGAATGAACTGCCAACTATGCCAGCATATGTTTTACACAGCGGATGTCCTTCCAGCCGGAACCCAGTAGTGGGAAACACCCATACAATCTCACATTCACACACACACTCATACACTACGGCCAATTTAGTTATTCCAATTCACCTATAGTGCATGTCTTTGGACTGTGAGGGAAACCAGAGCACCCAGAGCCAACACGAGGAGAACATGCAAACTCCACACAGGTTTCAAACTTAGGCCACTTGCAGCAAAATTATTCTGTGTACCTAAACGGTTCACTAGACTCCATGAGTTTTTTTACCGACCCTGTCAGTCAAACGCAGAATCGCAAGGTCTCGAAATGCTTCTGAAATGACCGATGCTTTAAATTGCTTAAGTCATGTGACCTAGTATTTCGAAACACTGGTCACGTGACCTGGGTGTTTCAGATCATGATTCAGTGCAGTGTTTCGAAACACTTGCGCTTCAGGATCTCAACATTGTGTCGAAATGTCAGTTTCACGTTAGCCATCGCTACTTTGTTGACTACGCTTCTGGATTACCCCTATGATACTGTCTGTACCTGTTTGACCACTGCCTGCCTGACCATTCTCTGTTTAATAAACTGCATGTCAATCCTCAGCTCTGTTGTACCCCAACTCCATCTGTTACAGAACCACTTGTTAATCGATCTGTGATTGTCTATGATAGTATATTTCATAACATTGAATCAAAATTAAATGTACCATCACAAAATTACTTAATTCTCCTGTTGGGCAATTTTTTCCCTTGGACATCACAGCTGCCACAATAAACAAGCAAAGGAGAGTCTGAAACACGAGCTACACTATACGTAGGTGAAGAAACTGCCCTCGCCAGGGTTTTTAAAAGTAAATACAAAATTGAAGTCTCTGGTTGTGTTTCATTAGCTTTTGCAATCTGCTACACTGACATAAGACACAGATGGTGAGGAATAGATGGGAATATCCATCATCGTTCCACAGCTATAACGCTCTAAATGACACCAGAACACCAGGCTATGGCTCATTTCAGAGAGATCTGAACAGAAAACCGTGTTAAACTGGTCAAGTGGAGTGATAAAAGCTGTTTAGTCAAGGTCAAATATAAGAGTGCTGTGTGTTTAACACTAATATAAAGTTAATTAAGAAGAAACGCACTTTGTTTATGGCTTAATTAGTGAAAGATGACTCATTAGCCAAACAAGCCTTGACACTGGTTTAACATTTACCGCAGTTCAACAACAACAACAATCCATGAGAACTTGATTGCTACATGAAAAAAGGAGCAAATGCACTAAAACTGTTAACAAAATCATTCACAATACTGAGATTTTAGTCTAAACGTTTCAAATTTATTCAAGGAACCATAATACATTGAGATTATTTTTAGATTTTTCTCTCAACATTCTAAATGTTGCCAGTAAATACTGCTTTGTCTGAACAGTTTGAATTTATGAATGCTTTTCTATTCATATATTCACACAAAATGTCTTCCTTAATAAGATATTCCTCTCAAAGCACTATCTGGATTTTTTTTTTTTGTTAAATTATTACGGAAGACAATACATTTTTATTTATTCACCACAAAATAAAAAATCTGTCATCCTTACTTACCCTTGTGTCGATCCAAACCCATAAGACTATTGTTTGTTTTCAGCACATAAACAAATATATTTTATAATTAAATCTAAGAGGTTTCTGAATCTCCACTGGAAGTTTCTTCATAAAAAACGTACAAATAAATTCATACATATTAAGTGGTTCAATCCAAGACTATTGAAGACACACAAATTGCTTACATTTAAGATTTTTAGGAACAAATGTAATTTAGGCTTTTTTATTCACACATAAACACTGATCATAGAACAATGTTTATAGCATTCAAATTTGGTTTCTGAAAAATAAGCATGCTTGTATGATGCACAAAAACGAGTACATCTAAGTTACAAGAACCAGTGAAGTTTGTTATTGCGCACCAAGCATGAGGTTGAGTTTCTGTTTTTATTTACTACAATGTTTTCATGTATTTAAAAGCTTATCTTTTTTAATGGACTTTAAATAAAGGGGCAGTCATTGATCATATTTTTCTTTTTTAAATCTTCATTTGCATTCTAAAGATAATGAATGTCTTCTGGGTTTTAGAACCACATTGGAGTGAATAAATGGTGACAGTTTTCATTTTTAGGTGAACCAACCTCTTAACTCTGCAACATTTGTCTCTGAAGACAACTGCTAAAAATTGTACACAGACCTCAGGAGTTAACAGATAAACCTCACTAACATCAACAGTTCCCACAAAGTGAGAACCTGAAGTAAACAAGTCACAACAAAAACAACATCAGTAGACAGCAAAACAACAATCCTATAACAGTAAACACATAATTTATTCATGCTGCAATGGCTGTTGGAGTAACATTTTGTATGATATCTACACTACTGTTTAAATATACAGACCCTATTTTAGAGTCAGTATATATATTTAGATTATTTTTTATAAAATACCTTTATTTTTAACACGTCATAGTCCTTATTGATTTCACTTATAAACATTTAAAAAAACATTACAGTCACCCAAATTTTAAATGATACGGTATAAATGTTTCTACTTTAAATCAAAGTGATTTTTTAGCATTGGTGACACCAAAACACCAATTATCAGGGCTTGACATTAACACCCACCAACCTACCAAATGCTGGCAGATTTTACCTGTTGCAGGGTTGAATATACATTTTAAATTGTAGCTTTCTTAAAAGTCAAAAGTCAAACGAATTGCAATTGAACACTATGAATCCACAACTGCCATGAGCAATCGCTGCAACCCAGTGTCTGCTCATGCGCACTATTGAGCAACATCCTCCACAACAAAAAAAAAGTTACATGAAGCACTGCTTTTTCACTATCAGGCCGAGTGGCTCTGTTTGCTCAACCATTCCATTCCATGACAATCTGGGCCAGTCAGCGCAAAAGTGGTTTCATTTTCCACTGTGGTGCTGATAACAGAACTCTTTGGAGTGTGATACAAATGCGTCAGTTGTTGCTTTGGTAATGTAAGTGTAAATGTAAACAGTTAAATAGATGATGATCAGATATTTTTGTTTTTGGGACTACTTTTTCTGATATTTATTTGGTTGATTAACAAAAAATAAATAATCAATTATCAATTTTCCACCTAGCCAGCTATGGAAAACTGACAGCCATGCAGGCAACAGAGTGGTGACATTGTGCATTTGACAAGTAGGGTCTGTCTGTGGACTTCAAGACAGAGGCGTAACATGAAGGGGCGTAACCTGAAGTACCTGAAGAGGTGTAAGTTGAAGTTATGGAGACCCACATGTCAAAACAATGTTGTCGGCAAGATGGCGCTTAACATCAGTTAATAATGTCTACACTTTTCCCAAACCTAAACCTAACCATTATAGTTACAGTATTAATGTCTATACCTACCCCAACCCTTAACCCAACCATCACAGGTTTTAATGTCTACACCTTCCCCAAACCTAAACCCAACCATCATAGTTATTAATGTCTACACCTACACCAACCCTTAACCCAACCATCACAGTTATTAACGTCTACACCTTCCCCAGCTCTAAACACAATCGTCAGTTTTTAATGTACAGCCGCGAGTTGCGGAGGCTTTCAGACTTGATGCGCTCACCATTGTACTGTTATTTGCAAGTAGGCTAACTGTCATGACAAAACGGATGAAGTCAGTAAGTTGCATGGTGGAGTGGCTAAATGAATAAATACAATAATGTATCAAATGAATTGGTTGTGGATAAACTTGAAGAAAACTCATGAAAACATTTGCTGAAAATGTTCTCTGTTAAGTATTTCCGCCATCTTACCAACAACAGCTTGTTGTGACATCTCGCATGGTTCAATGGGATCTCAATAACTGCAAGTTACACCTCTCTAAATTACTACAAGTTATGCCCTTTCAATTCACGCCCCTGTCTTGCAGTCTGCAGACAGATACTTGCTTTCGACGAGTACAGCACAGTCATCTAAACAGTTGTCTAGCATGTCGACTAAATGGATGAAGATGGCTCCACTAAAAGATAGCGTGGCAGTGAAATCTCTCGGCCTCATGAAGTACGCTGAGCTCAAGTAGATAAAGACACTGTTGGAAAGACAAGTCGACCCCTTCACAGACACATTGAAATGTAAATGATTAGCCAAAATAAACTTTGTTCTTAGTATTTAATGCAGAGATTTTTTTATTCTGCAGCAAGTATTCACTGCTGTTGTTAATAAGTAATAAAATGTATTAAATAAATAGTTATTAATATGATCATTACAATTGAATAATCATAAAATTAAATATAATCTTATACACCCCATCACCACTTTTATTGTACTCATTAGAAGTTGCTCTATTTATATGGTTTGACCGGTAGTGATATACCATGTAGTAGTCAACATTTGAAGTGAAAGGATTTAATCAAAGTAGTCCTATTAGAAGAATGGGTATTGTTTTACATCAACTTTAATGAAAGTCTTGAAGTTTTAATTCACTTCAAATGTTGGCTACCTTTAACCAGGTAGTGTACCAGCATGTTTATCATTATCTGGACGGTCAGATGAGTTTTAAATGACATAAATCAAGTAAAATGATTCTAAATCAAGTAATTTTAGCATGCCAAAGTCAAATTTAAACACATAAAATATTATTACTCAAGAACAAAATTGTGGCTAGGCAAAACACTGAGTGTCTGTTAACTTTAAAACACTACTAGCCACTGTTGAGCAAAAAAGTTAATGTCCAGCTTTGCCTAAATCCACATAAAACATAATTTCTTCTCTTTTTACAATGTAGATACATAAACAGCCAACAGGAATGAGTGCGATTTCCTTAAAAACAGCTGCATAGAAAGTCATTTCTCCGTTCCCTGTGGCCAGTAATCTGTCTGAAATGGCTTCAGGCACAAATGCTGAGCCCATACAAGCTCCTGAAACTATGAATACATCACGATGGTGGCTAATAGAACAGTGCATTAGCTTCTTACCCCAGAGGCTTTTCCAGACGACTGCCTGGTGAACCCACTATCTCACCCAGAGTGCAGAAGGTCTGACCCAAGAAGTCCTAAAGAAGGACGGCCCGAACAAAAAGACGGCGAACAAAAGAAGGCAGAATAAAGTAAAGAAGAGATAGCAGAATGAGTCAGGGTGGTACTTGGTATAAATGAGTTGTACCGGTAAAGAGATAAGTCTAGGAGTGCAAGGCAGAGACGTACGTTGAAATCGGAGGGCTTCCAGGAGGGAGGTGAGGCCGCAAATTTAACAATAACAACAGAGCATATCATGTAACAGAAAGACAAAAAATAAATAAAAGAAATAGAAACGAATTGAAGAAGTCAGGCCGAAGAGGATAGGAGAGAAAAAACGAGAGTTAGAGAATAGTGAGAAAGGATTTTGGAGAAGAGAGAAAGGAAAAAACACTCACGATGATCACAGATTACACACACACAAAAAATAAGATAATACCACTGAAAAATGAAAATGATCACATGTACTTACACAACACGTTCGGATGGTTCTATACAAAATCTGAATTTCATAAACTGCACCCATTGGGGGTTGTTTATTATCACTCTGCGAATGTTTTGGTACCGATTTTATAAAATATAATTATCCAAATTAGGGCAATTATGCGAAATTTTGTGAAAAACCAAACCTATTATTTTGTACTTTCACTTAAACTTGTGTATAATAATAATAATAATATGTGGTTTATTATTATTATTATTATTATTATTATTATTATTATTATTATTATTATATTAATAACAGTATTATCTATAAATAATTTATATAATTATTTTGTAGTTTTGATTAATTGCATTTATTGCTTAAAATACATAATTAGGCACACATTCTAAAGGTTAATTTATGACAAAGCATGTTTTTATTCAAAATAATGACAACTGAAAAAACTGGCGGAAGTGTTAAGTGAATTCATCCCTCAGTTTCTTGTCATGATATATATTTAAATAGTGTTTCATCATATTAATAGGGAACAAACTGTGTCTTTCCCAAACAACACTGGCACACTGCAGAGAACATTCAGAACCTGTGTAATGGTGCTAATTTTATTCGTCAAAGAGAGAAACTACACCCCTTTGATCATAACATAAATGATGACATGATTTGCAATCATTTTTTGATTGCATAAAACCAACCGAAAAAAATCAACAACTACGCATGCCAAATATGAGAGCAACTGGCAATGAACACAACAAACTTGCATGTACATCCAAGCAAACATGCATGCATTCACAGTAAACACACACATACAAAGAGCTACACTTACGTGTTTGGCCAAATCCGGACTTTTGGAGTCAATGTCATATCTGAAATCCAAGAGAAGAGCTTCAGTTAGTATTGTTAGATCATGGTGTGTCCTACATTTTGGATATGAATGACAGCCCCTTTATGTGTTACGGAGAGGAATGCTTTACAATCCTCACATTATTTGATCTGAGATTCTTGCAGATCAGAATATTTTGCTCTCTTGAAAGAAAACTCAACTGGCAATAAAAATTAATGTTTGTCCTATTTTCTAAATTATTACAAATGGGGTCCCCTAATTTCCAATGCATAAAGTGCGGAATCACCGAATTCAGTCATTATTTAGCTGTATAACATGGAAAACTAGGTCTAGTACAAAGAAAGAAAAGGAAAGGGAAAAGGAAAGGAAAGGAAAACATAAAAAATAAAGGAAAGGAAAGGGTAAAATGAAGGAAAGGAAAGGAAAGGAAAGGAAAGGAAAGGAAAGGAAAGGAAAGGAAAGGAAAGGAAAGGAAAGGAAAGGAAAGGAAAGGAAAGGGTAAAATGAATGAAAGGAAAGGATAGGAAAGGAAAGGTAAGGAAAGGAAAGGAAAGGAAAGGAAAGGAAGGAAAGGAAAGGAAAGGAAAGGAAAGGAAAGGAAAGGAAAGGAAAGATAAAATGAAGAAAAGGAAAGGAAAGGAAAGGAAAGGAAAGGAAAGGAAAGGAAAGGAAAGGAAAGGAAAGGAAAGGAAAGGAAAGGAAAGGAAAGGAAAGGAAAGGAAAGGAAAGGAAAGGAAAGGAAAGGGTAAAATGAAGGAAAGGAAAGGAAAAGGAAAGGAAAACATAAAAAAATAAAGGAAAGGAAAGAGTAAAATGAAGGAAAGGAAAGCAAAGGAAAGGATAAAATGAAGGAAAGGAAGGGTAAAATGAAGGAGAGGAAAGGAAAGGAAATGAAAGGAAAGGAAAGGAAAGGAAAGGAAAGGAAAGGAAAGGAAAGGAAAGGAAAGGGTTAAAGAAAGGGAAGGGAAAGAAAGCCTGCCTCCTTCCATTTTTTCAAGCTAAAAACATTCCAA